>JAWZYT010004504.1:7500-35000 GCA_034508575.1 Petrolisthes manimaculis
ATGAAGATGTGTGTGTAGTGAAGATGTTTGTGTAGTGACGATGTGCGTATAGTGAAGATGTGTGTAGTGAAGATGTGTGTATAGTGAGTAATGAGTGGCGAGTGGCGAGTGGCGAGTGGCGAGTAATGAGTGGCAAGTAATGAGTGGCAAGTAATGAGTGGCGAGTGGCGAGTAATGAGTGGCGAGTAATGAGTGGTGAGTAATGAGTGGCGAGTAATGAGTGGCAAGTAATGAGTGGCGAGTAATAAGTGGCGAGTAATGAGTGGCGAGTAATGAGTGGCAAATGGCAAGTAATGAGTTTCGAGTGGCGAGTGGCGAGTAATGAGTGGCGAGTAATGAGTGGCGAGTGGCGAGTAATGAGTGACGAGTGGCGAGTAATGAGTGGCGAGTAATGATTGGTGAGTGGCAAGTAATGAGTGGTGAGTAATGGGTGGCGAGTGTTGAGTGGCGAGTAATGAGTGGCGAGTGGCGAGTCATGAGTGGCGAGTAATGAGTGGCGAGTGGCGAGTAATGAGTGATGAGTGGCGAGTAATGAGTGGCGAGTGGCGAGTAATGAGTGGTGAGTAATGAGTGGCGAGTAATGAGTGGCGAGTGGCGAGTAATGAGTGACGAGTAATGAGTGGAGAGTGGCGAGTAATGAGTGGCGAGTGGCGAGTAATGAGTGGCGAGTAATGAGTTGTGAGTAATGAGTGGCGAGTAATGAGTGGCAAGTAATGAGTGGCGAGTAATGAGTGGCGAGTAATGAGTGGCGAGTGGCGAGTAATGAGTGGCGAGTAATGAGTGGTGAGTAATGAGTGGCGAGTAATGAGTGGCGAGTAATGAGTGGCGAGTGGCGAGTAATGAGTGGCGAGTAATGAGTGGCGAGTAATGAGTGGCGAGTAATGAGTGGTGAGTGGCGAGTAATGAGTGGCGAGTGGCGAGTGGCGAGTAATGAGTGGCAAGTAATGAGTGGCAAGTGGCAAGTAATGAGTGGCAAGTAATGAGTGGTGTGTAATGAGTGGCGAGTAATGAGTGGCGAGTAATGAGTGGCGAGTGGCGAGTAATGAGTGGCAAGTAATGAGTGGCGAGTAATGAGTGGCGAGTGACGAGTGGCGAGTAATGAGTGGCGAGTAATGAGTGGCGAGTAATGAGTGGGGAGTGGCGAGTAATGAGTTTCGAGTGGCGAGTGGCGAGTAGTGAGTGGCGAGTAATGAGTGGCGAGTGGCGAGTAATGAGTGGCGAGTAATGAGTGGCGAGTAATGAGTGGCGAGTGGCGAGTGATGAGTGGCGAGTAAAGAGTGGCGATTGGCAAGTAATGAGTGGCAAGTAATGAATGGTGAGTAATGGGTGGCGAGTGTTGAGTGGCGAGTAATGAGTGGCGAGTGGCGAGTGGCGAGTAATGAGTGGCGAGTAATGAGTGGCGAGTTATGAGTGGCAAGTAATGAGTTGCGAGTAATGAGTGGGGAGTAATGAGTTGCGAGTGGCGAGTAATGAGTGGCGAGTAATGAGTGGCGAGTGGCGTGTAATGAGTGGCGAGTAATGAGTAGCGAGTAATGAGTGGCGAGTGGCGAGTACTGAGTGGCGAGTAATGAGTGGCAAGTGGCGAGTAATGAGTGGCGAGTGGCGAGTGGCGAGTGTTGAGTGGAAAGTAATGAGTGGCAAGTAATGAGTGGCGAGTAATGAGTGGCGAGTTGCGAGTAATGAGTGGCGAGTAATGAGTGACGAGTAATGAGTGGCGAGTAATGAGTGACAAGTGGCGAGTAATAAGTGGCGAGTAATGAGTGGCGAGTGGCGAGTAATGAGTTTCGAGTGGCGAGTAATGAGTGGCGAGTAATTAGTGGCAAGTAATGAGTGGCGAGTGGCGAGTAATGAGTTGCGAGTGGCGAGTGGCGAGTAATGAGTGATGAGTAATGAGTGGTGACTGGCGAGTAATGAGTGGCGAGTGGCGAGTAATCAGTGGCGAGTAATGAGTGGCGAGTAATGAGTGGCAAGTGGCGAGTAATGAGTGGCGAGTGGCGAGTAATGAGTGGCGAGTAATGAGTGGCGAGTGGCGAGTAGCGAGTAATGAGTGGCAAGTAATGAGTGGCGAGTAATGAGTGGCGAGTGGCGAGTAATGAGTTTTGAGTGGCGAGTGGCGAGTGGCAAGTGGCGAGTAATGAGTGGCGAGTTATGAGTGGCGAGTAATGAGTGGCGAGTAATGAGTGGCAAGTAATGAGTGGCGAGTGGCAAGTGGCGAGTGGCGAGTAATGATTGGCGAGTAATGAGTGGCGAGTAATGAGTTTCGAGTGGCGATTGGCAAGTAATGAGTGGCAAGTAATGAGTGGTGAGTAATGGGTGGCGAGTGTTGAGTGGCGAGTAATGAGTGGCGAGTGGCAAGTGGCGAGTGGCGAGTAATGAGTGGCGAGTAATGAGTGGCGAGTGGCGAGTAATGAGTGGCGAGTGGCGAGTGGCGAGAAATGAGTGGCGAGTAATGAGTGGCGAGTAATGAGTGGCGAGTGGCGAGTAATGAGTTTCGAGTGGCGAGTGGCGAGTAATGAGTGGCGAGTAATGAGTGGCGATTGGCGAGTAATGAGTGGCGAGTAATGAGTTGCGAGTAATGAGTGGCGAGTGGCGAGTAATGAGTGGTGAGTGGTGAGTAATGAGTGGCGAGCAATGAGTGGTGAGTAATGAGTGGCGAGAGGCAAGTGGCGAGTAATGAGTGGCAAGTAATGAGTGGTGAGTAATGGGTGGCGAGTGTTGAGTGGTGAGTAATGAGTGGCGAGTGGCGAGTGGCGAGTAATGAGTGGCGAGTAATGAGTGGCGAGTGGCGAGTAATGAGTGGTGAGTAATTAGTGGCGAGTAATGAGTGGCGAGTGGCGAGGAATGAGTGGTGAGTGGCGAGTAATGAGTGGTGAGTTATGAGTGGTGAGTAATGGGTGGCGAGTGTTGAGTGGCGAGTAATGAGTGGCGAATAATGAGTGGTGAGTGGCGAGTGGCGAGTAATGAATGGTGAGTGGCGAGTAATGAGTGGCAAGTGGCAGGTAATGAGTGGCGAGTGGCGAGTGGCGAGTAATGAGTGGCGATTAATGAGTGGCGAGTGGCGAGTAATGAGTTTCGAGTGGCGAGTGGCGAGTAATGAGTGACGAGTAATGAGTGGTGAGTGGCGAGTAATGAGTGGCGAGTGGCGAGTAATGAGTGGCGAGTGGCGAGTAATGAGTGGCGAGTAATGAGTGGTGAGTGGCGAGTGGCGAGTAATGAATGGTGAGTGGCGAGTAATGAGTGGCAAGTGGCAGGTAATGAGTGGCGAGTGGCGAGTGGCGAGTAATGAGTGGCGATTAATGAGTGGCGAGTGGCGAGTAATGAGTTTCGAGTGGCGAGTGGCGAGTAATGAGTGACGAGTAATGAGTGGTGAGTGGCGAGTAATGAGTGGCGAGTGGCGAGTAATGAGTGGCGAGTGGCGAGTAATGAGTGGCGAGTAATGAGTGGCGAGTAATGAGTGGCAAGTAATGAGTGGCGAGTAATGAGTGGCGAGTAATGATTGGCGAGTTGCGAGTAATGAGTGGCGAGTAATGAGTGGCGAGTAACGAGTGACGTGTAATGAGTGGCGAGTAATGAGTGGCGAGTAATGAGTGGCGAGTGGCGAGTAATGAGAGGCGAGTAACGAGTGGCAAGTGGCGAGTAATAAGTGGCGAGTGGCGAGTGTTGAGTGGAAAGTAATGAGTGGCAAGTAATGAGTGGCGAGTAATGAGTCGCGAGTTGCGAGTAATGAGTGGCGAGTAATGAGTGGCAAGTGGCGAGTAATGAGTGGCGAGTAATGAGTGGCGAGTGGCGAGTGGCGAGTAATGAGTGGCAAGTAATGAGTGGCGAGTGGCGAGTAATGAGTTTCGAGTGGCGAGTGGCGAGTAATGAGTGACGAGTAATGAGTGGTGAGTGGCGAGTAATGAGTGGCGAGTGGCGAGTAAAGAGTGGCGAGTAATGAGCGGCGAGTAATGAGTGGCGAGTGGCGAGTAATGAGTGGCGAGTAATAAGTGGCGAGTAATGAGTGGCGAGTGGCGAGTAATGAGTGGCGAGTGGCGAGTAATGAGTGGCGAGTGGCGAGTAATGAGTGGCAAGTAATGAGTGGCGAGTAATGAGTGGCGAGTGGCGTGTAATGAGTTTCGAGTGGCGAGTGGCGAGTGGCGAGTGGTGAGTAATGAGTGGCGAGTTATGAGTGGCGAGTAATGAGTGGCGAGTAATGAGTGGCGAGTAATGAGTGGCGAGTAATGTGTGGCGAGTGGCGAGTAATGAGTGGCGAGTAATGAGTTTCGAGTGTCGAGTAATGAGTGGCGAGTAATGAGTGGCGAGTAATGAGTGGCGAGTAATGAGTGGCAAGTAATAAGTGGTGAGTAATGGGTGGCGAGTGTTGAGTGGCGAGTAATGAGTGGCGAGTGGCGAGTAATGAGTGGCAAGTAATGAGTTTTCGAGTGGCGAGTAATGAGTGGCGGGTAATGAGTGGCGAGTGGCGAGTGGCGAGAAATGAGTGGCGAGTAATGAGTGGCGAGTAATGAGTGGCGAGTGGCGAGTAATGAGTTTCGAGTGGCGAGTGGCGAGTAATGAGTGGCGAGTAATGAGTGGCGAGTGGCGAGTAATGAGTGGCGAGTAATGAGTGGTGAGTAATGAGTGGCGAGTACCGAGTTGCGAGTAATGAGTGGCAAGTAATGAGTGGCGAGTGTTGAGTGGCGAGTAATGAGTGGCGAGTATTGAGTGGCGAGTAATGAGTGGCGAGTGACAAGTGGCGAGTAATGAGTGGCGAGTAATGAGTGGCGAGTGGCGAGTAATGAGTGGCAAGTGGCGAGTAATGAGTGGCGAGTGGCGAGTAATGAGTGGCGAGTAATAAGTGGCGAGTAATGAGTGGCGAGTGGCGAGTAATGAGTGGCGAGTAATAAGTGGCAAGTAATGAGTGGCGAGTGGCGAGTAATGAGTGGCAAGTGGCGAGTAATGAGTCGCGAATAATGAGTTGTGAGTAATGAGTGGCGAGTGGCGAGTGGCGAGTAATTAGTGGCAAGTAATAAGTGGTGAGTAATGGGTGGCGAGTGTTGAGTGGCGAGTAATAAGTGGCGAGTGGCGAGTGGCGAGTAATGAGTGGCGAGTAATGAGTGGAGAGTAATGAGTGGCGAGTGGCGAGTATTGAGTGGCGAGTAATGAGTGGCGAGTAATGAGTGGCGAGTAATGAGTGGCGAGTAATGAGTGGCGAGTAATGAGTGGTGAGTGGCGAGTAATGAGTGGCAAGTGGCGAGTGGCAAGTAATGAGTGGCGAGTAATGAGTGGCGAGTGGCAAGTAATGAGTGGCAAGTAATGAGTGGTGAGTAATGGGTGGCGAGTGTTGAGTGGCGAGTAATGAGTGGCGAGTGGCGAGTGGCGAGTAATGAGTGGCGAGTATTGAGTGGCGAGTGGCGAGTAATGAGTTGCGAGTGGCGAGTGGCGAGTAATGAGTGGCGAGTAATGAGTGGCGAGTAATGAGTGGCGAGTAATGAGTAATGAGTGGCAAGTAATGAGTGGCGAGTGTTGAGTGGCGAGTAATGAGTGGCGAGTAATGAGTGGTGAGTAATGAGTGGCGAGTAATGAGTGGCGAGTGGCGAGTAATGAGTGGCGAGTAATGAGTGGCGAGTGGCGAGTAATGAGTGGCGAGTGGCGAGTAATGAGTGGCGAGTAATGAGTGGCGAGTGGCAAGTAATGAGTGGCAAGCAATGAGTGGTGAGTAATGGGTGGCGAGTGTTGAGTGGCGAGTAATGAGTGGCGAGTGGCGAGTGGCGAGTGGCGAGTAATGAGTGGCGAGTGGCGAGTAATGAGTGGCGAGTAATGAGTGGCGAGTAATGAGTGGCGAGTAATGAGTAATGAGTGGCAAGTAATGAGTGGCGAGAAATGAGTGGCAAGTGGCGAGTGGGGAGTGGCGAGTGGCGAGTAATGAGTGGTGAGTAATGGGTGGCGAGTGTTGAGTGGCGAGTAATGAGTGGCGAGTAATGAGTGGCGAGTAATGAGTGGCGAGTAATGAGTGGCGAGTGGCGAGTAATGAGTGGCGAGTAATGAGTGGCGAGTGGCGAGTAATGAGTGGCGAGTGGCGAGTAATGAGTGGCGAGTAATGAGTGGCGAGTGGCAAGTAATGAGTGGCAAGCAATGAGTGGTGAGTAATGGGTGGCGAGTGTTGAGTGGCGAGTAATGAGTGGCGAGTGGCGAGTGGCGAGTGGCGAGTAATGAGTGGCGAGTGGCGAGTAATGAGTGGCGAGTAATGAGTGGCGAGTAATGAGTGGCGAGTAATGAGTAATGAGTGGCAAGTAATGAGTGGCGAGAAATGAGTGGCAAGTGGCGAGTGGGGAGTGGCGAGTGGCGAGTAATGAGTGGTGAGTAATGAGTGGCAAGTGGCGAGTAATGAGTGGCGAGTGGCGAGTAATGAGTGGCGAGTAATGAGTGGCGAGTAATAAGTGGCAAGTGGCGAGTGGAGAGTGGCGAGTGGCGAGTAATGAGTGGTGAGTGGCGAGTAACGAGTGGCGAGTGGTGAGTATAGAGTGGCGAGTGGCGAGTAATGAGTGGCGAGTAATGAGTGGCGAGTAATGAGTGGCGAGTAATGAGTGGCGAGTAATGAGTGGCGAGTGGCGAGTAATGAGTTTCAAGTGGTGAGTGGCTAGTGGCGAGTAACGAGTGGCGAGTAATGAGTGGTGAGTAATGAGTGGCGAGTAATGAGTGGCGAGTAATGAGTGGCGAGTAAAGAGTGGCGAATGGCGAGTAATGAGTGGCGAGTGGCGAGTAATGAGTGGCCAGTAATGAGTGGCGAGTAATGAGTGGCGAGTAATGAGTGGCGAGTGGCGAGTGGGGAGTGCAAATGACGAGTAATGAGTGGTAAGTGGCGAGTAGTGAGTGGCGAGTGGCGAGTGGCGAGTAATTAGTGGCGAGTGGCAAGTGGCGAGTAATGAGTGGCGAGTGGCAAGTAATGAGTTTCGAGTGGTGAGTGGCGAGTGGCGAGTAACGAGTGGTGAGTAATGAGTGGCGAGTAATGAGTGGCGAGTAATGAGTGGCGAGTGGCGAGTAATGAGTGGCGAGTGGCGAGTAATGAGTTTCGAGTGGCGAGTGGCGAGTAATGAGTGGCGAGTGGCAAGTAATGAGTGGCGAGTAATGAGTGGCGAGTAATGAGTGGCGAGTAATGAGTGGCGAGTAATGAATGGCGAGTAATGAGTGGTGAGTGGCGAGTAATGAGTGGCAAGTGGTGAGTGGCGAGTAATGAGTGGCGATTGGCAAGTAATGAGTGGCAAGTAATGAGTGGTGAGTAATGGGTGGCGAGTATTGAGTGGCGAGTAATGAGTGGCTAGTGGCGAGTGGCGAGTAATGAGTGGCAAGTAATGAGTGGCGAGTATTGAGTGGCGAGTGGCGAGTAATGAGTGGCGAATGGCGAGTGGCGAGTAATGAGTGGCGAGTAATGAGTGGCAAGTAATGAGTGGCGAGTAATGAGTAATGAGTGGCAAGTAATGAGTGGCGAGTGTTGAGTGGCGAGTAATGAGTGGCGAGTAATGAGTGGCGAGTAATGAGTGGCGAGTAATGAGTGGCGAGTGGCGAGTAATGAGTGGCGAGTGGCGAGTAATGAGTGGCGAGTGGCGAGTGGGGAGTGGCGAGTGGGGAGTGGCGAGTGGCGAGTAATGAGTGGTGAGTGGCGAGTAATGAGTGGCGAGTAAAGAGTGGCGAGTGGCGAGTAATGAGTGGCGAGTGGCGAGTGGCGGGTAATGAGTTTCGAGTGGCGAGTGGCGAGTGGCCTGTAATGAGTGGCGAGTAATGAGTGGCGAGTATTGAGTGGCGAGTAATGAGTGAAGAGTAATGAGTGGCGAGTAATGAGTGGCAAGTAATGAGTGGCGAGTGGCAAGTGGCGAGTAATGAGTGGCGAGTAATGAGTGGCGAGTGGCGAGTATTGAGTGGCGAGTAATGAGTGGCGAGTAATGAGTGGCGAGTAATGAGTGGCGAGTAATGAGTGGCGAGTAATGAGTGGCAAGTGGCGAGTAATGAGTGGTGAGTGGCGAGTAATGAGTGGCGAGTAATGAGTGGCGAGTAATGAGTGGCGAGTAATGAGTGGCGAGTGGCGAGTGGGGAGTGGCGAGTGGCGAGTAATGAGTGGTGAGTGGCGAGTAATGAGTAGCGAGTGGCGAGTGGTGAGTAAAGAGTGGCGAGTGGCGAGTAATGAGTGGCGAGTAATGAGTGGCGAGTAATGAGTGGCGAGTGGCGAGTAATGAGTTTCAAGTGACGAGTGGCGAGTGGCGAGTAACGAGTGGCGAGTAATGAGTGGTGAGTAATGAGTGGCGAGCAATGAGTGGCGAGTAATGAGTGGCTAGTAAAGAGTGGCGAATGGCGAGTAATGAGTGGCGAGTGGCGAGTAATGAGTGGCCAGTAATGAGTGGCGAGTAATGAATGGCGAGTAATGAGTGGCGAGTGGCGAGTGGGGAGTGCGAATGACGAGTAATGAGTGGTGAGTGGCGAGTAGTGAGTGGCGAGTGGCGAGTGGCGAGTAATTAGTGACGAGTGGCAAGTGGCGAGTAATGAGTGGCGAGTAATGAGTGGCGAGTAATGAGTGGCGAGTGGCGAGTAATGAGTTTCGAGTGGCGAGTGGCGAGTGGCGAGTAACGAGTGGAGAGTAATGAGTGGCGAGTAATGAGTGGAGAGTAATGAGTGGCGAGTAATGAGTGGCGAGTGGCGAGTAATGAGTTTCGAGTGGCGAGTGGCAAGTAATGAGTGGCGAGTGGCGAGTAATGAGTGGCGAGTAATGAGTGGCGAGTAATGAGTGGAGAGTAATGAGTGGCGAGTAATGAGTGGCGAGTAATGAGTGGCGAGTTATGAGTGGTGAGTGGCGAGTAATGAGTGGCAAGTGGCGAGTGGCGAGTAATGAGTGGCGAGTAATGAGTGGCGAGTGGCAAGTAATGAGTGGCAAGTAATGAGTGGTGAGTAATGGGTGGCGAGTGTTGAGTGACGAGTAATGAGTGGCGAGTGGCGAGTGGCGAGTAATGAGTGGCAAGTAATGAGTGGCGAGTATTGAGTGGCAAGTGGCGAGTAATGAGTGGCGAGTGGCGAGTGGCGAGTAATGAGTGGCGAGTAATGAGTGGCGAGTAATGAGTGGCGAGTAATGAGTAATGAGTGGCAAGTAATGAGTGGCGAGTGTTGAGTGGCGAGGAATGAGTGGCGAGTAATGAGTGGCGAGTGAAGAGTGGCGAGTGGCGAGTAATGAGTGGCGAGTAATGAGTGGCAAGTGGCTAGTAATGAGTGGCGAGTGGCGAGTAATGAGTGGCGAGTAATGAGTGGCGAGTATTGAGTGGCGAGTAATGAGTGGCGAGTGGCGAGTGGGGAGTGGCGAGTGGCGAGTAATATGTGGTGAGTGGCGAGTAATGAGTGGCGAGTGGCGAGTGGCGAGTAAAGATTGGCAAGTGGCGAGTAATGAGTGGCGAGTAATGAGTGGCGAGTAATGAGTGGCGAGTGGCGAGTAATGAGTTTCGAGTGGCGAGTGGCAAGTGGCGAGTAATGAGTGGCGAGTAATGAGTGGCGAGTAATGTGTGGCGAGTAATGAGTGGCAAGTAATGAGTGGCGAGTAATAAGTGGAGAGTAAAGAGTGGCGAATGGCGAGTAATGAGTGGCGAGTGGCGAGTAATGAGTGGCCAGTAATGAGTGGCGAGTAATGAGTGGCGAGTAATGAGTGGCGAGTGGCGAGTGGGGAGTGGCGAGTGACAAGTAATGAGTGGTGAGTGGCGAGTAATGAGTGGCGAGTGGTGAGAGGCGAGTAATTAGTGGCGAGTGGCGAGTGGCGAGTAATGAGTGGCGAGTAATGAGTGGCGAGTAATGAATGGCGAGTGGCGAGTAATGAGTTTCGAGTGGCAAGTGGCGAGTGGTGAGTAACGAGTGGCGAGTAATGAGTGGCGAGTAATGAGTGGCGAGTAATGAGTGGCGAGTAATGAGTGACAAGTAATGAGTGGTGAGTAATGAGTGGCGAGTGGCGAGTAATGAGTGGCGAGTGGCGAGTAATGAGTGGCGAGTAATGAGTGTCGAGTAATGAGTGGCGAGTAATGAGTGGCGAGTGGCGAGTGGGGAGTGGCGAGTGGCGAGTAATGAGTGGTGAGTGGCGAGTAATGAGTGGCGAGTGGCGAGTGGTGAGTAAAGAGTGGCGAATGGCGAGTAATGAGTGGCGAGTAATGAGTGGCGAGTGGCGAGTAATGAGTTTCAAGTGGCGAGTGGCGAGTGGCGAGTAACGAGTGGCGAGTAATGAGTGGTGAGTAATGAGTGGCGAGTAATGAGTGGCGAGTAATGAGTGGCGAGTAATGAGTGGTGAGTAAAGAGTGGCGAATGGCGAGTAATGAGTGGCGAGTGGCGAGTAATGAGTGGCCAGTAATGAGTGGCGAGTAATGAGTGGCGAGTAATGAGTGGCGAGTGGCGAGTGTGGAGTGCAAATGACGAGTAATGAGTGGTGAGTGGCGAGTAGTGAGTGGCGAGTGGCGAGTGGCGAGTAATTAGTGGCGAGTGGCAAGTGGCGAGTAATGAGTGGCGAGTAATGAGTGGCGAGTAATGAGTGGCGAGTGGCGAGTAATGAGTTTCGTGTGGTGAGTAACGAGTGGCGAGTAATGAGTGGCGAGTAATGAGTGGCGAGTAGTGAGTGGCGAGTGGCGAGTGGGGAGTGGCGAGTGGCGAGTAATGAGTGGTGAGTGGCGAGTAATGAGTGGCGAGTGGTGAGTAAAGAGTGGCGAGTGGCGAGTAATGAGTGGCGAGTAATGAGTGGCGAGTGGCAAATAATGAGTTTCTAGTGGCGAGTGGCAAGTGGCGAGTGGCGAGTAACGAGTGGCGAGTAATGAGTGGTGAGTAATGAGTGGCGAGTAATGAGTGGCGAGTAATGAGTTGCGAGTAAAGAGTGGCGAATGGCGAGTAATGAGTGGCGAGTGGCGAGTAATGAGTGGCCAGTAATGAGTGGCGAGTAATGAGTGGCGAGTAATGAGTGGCGAGTGGCGAGTGTGGAGTGCAAATGACGAGTAATGAGTGGTGAGTGGTGAGTAATGAGTTTCGTGTGGCGAGTGGCGAGTGGCGAGTAACGAGTGGCGAGTAATGAGTGGCGAGTAATGAGTGGCGAGTAATGAGTGGCGAGTAATGAGTGGCGAGTGGCGAGTAATGAGTTTCGAGTGGCGAGTGGCGAGTAATGAGTGGCGAGTGGCGAGTAATGAGTGGCGAGTAATGAGTGGCGAGTAATGAGTGGCGAGTAATGAGTGGCGAGTAATGAGAGGCGAGTAATGAGTGGTGAGTGGCGAGTAATGAGTGGCAAGTGGCGAGTGGCGAGTAATGAGTGGCGAGTAATGAGTGACGAGTGGCAAGTAATGAGTGGCAAGTAATGAGTGGTGAGTAATGAGTGGCGAGTGTTGAGTGGCGAGTAATGAGTGGCAAGTGGCGAGTGGCGAGTAATGAGTGGCAAGTAATGAGTGGCGAGTATTGAGTGGCAAGTGGCGAGTAATGAGTGGCGAGTGGCGAGTGGCGAGTAATGAGTGGCGAGTAATGAGTGGCGAGAAATGAGTGGCGAGTAATGAGTAATGAGTGGCAAGTAATGAGTGGCGAGTGTTGAGTGGCGAGTAATGAGTGGCGAGTAATGAGTGGCGACTAATGAGTGGCGAGTGGCGAGTAATGAGTGGCGAGTAATGAGTGGCGAGTAATGAGTGGCGAGTAATGAGTGGCGAGTAATGAGTGGCGAGTGGCTTGTAATGAGTGGCGAGTGGCGAGTAATGAGTGGTGAGTAATGAGTGGCGAGTAATGAGTGGCGAGTAATGAGTGGCGAGTGGCGAGTGGGGAGTGGCGAGTGGCGAGTAATGAATGGTGAGTGGCGAGTAATGAGTGGCGAGTGGCGAGTGGTGAGTAAAGAGTGGCGAGTGGCGAGTAATGAGTGGCGAGTAATGAGTGGCGAGTGGCAAGTAATGAGTTTCAAGTGGCGAGTGGCGAGTGGCGAGTAACGAGTGGCGAGTAATGAGTGGTGAGTAATGAGTGGCGAGTAATGAGTGGCGAGTAATGAGTGGCGAGTAATGAGTGGCGAGTAAAGAGTGGCGAATGGCGAGTAATGAGTGGCGAGTGGCGAGTAATGAGTGGCCAGTAATGAGTGGCGAGTAATGAGTGGCGAGTAATGAGTGGCGAGTGGCGAGTGTGGAGTGCAAATGACGAGTAATGAGTGGTGAGTGGCGAGTAGTGAGTGACGAGTGGCGAGTAATTAGTGGCGAGTGGCGAGTAGCGAGTAATGAGTGGCGAGTAATGAGTGGCGAGTGGCGAGTGGCGAGTAACGAGTGGCGAGTAATGAGTGGCGAGTAATGAGTGGCGAGTAATGAGTGGCGAGTGGCGAGTAATGATTTTCGAGTGGCGAGTGGCGAGTAATGAGTGGCGAGTGGCGAGTAATGAGTGGCGAGTAATGAGTGGCGAGTAATGAGTGGCGAGTAATGAGTAGCGAGTAATGAGTGGCGAGTAATAAGTGGTGAGTGGCGAGCAATGAGTGGCAAGTGGCGAGTGGCGAGTAATGAGTGGCGAGTAATGAGTGGCGAGTGGCAAGTAATGAGTGGCAAGTAATGAGTGGTGAGTAATGGGTGGCGAGTGTTGAGTGGCGAGTAATGAGTGGCGAGTGGCGAGTGGCGAGTAATGAGTGGCAAGTAATGAGTGGCGAGTATTGAGTGGCGAGTGGCGAGTAATGAGTGGCGAGTGGCGAGTAATGAGTGGCGAGTAATGAGTGGCACGTAATGAGTAATGAGTGGCAAGTAATGAGTGGCGAGTGTTGAGTGGCGAGTAATGAGTGGCGAGTAATGAGTGGCGAGTAATGAGTGGCGAGTGGCGAGTAATGAGTGGCGAGTAATGAGTGGCAAGTAATGAGTGGCGAGTGGCGAGTAATGAGTGGCGAGTGGCGAGTAATGAGTGGCGAGTAATGAGTGGCGAGTAATGAGTGTCGAGTGGCGAGTAGGGAGTGGCGAGTGGCGAGTAATGAGTGGTGAGTGGCGAGTAATGAGTGGCGAGTGGCGAGTGGCGAGTAAAGAGTGGCGAGTAGCGAGTAATGAGTGGCGAGTGGCTAGTGGCGAGTAATGATTTTCGAGTGGCAAGTGGCGAGTGGTGAGTAACGAGTGGCGAGTAATGAGTGGCGAGTAATGAGTGGCGAGTATTGAGTGGCGAGTAATGAGTGGAGAGTAATGAGTGGCGAGTGACGAATAATGAGTTTCAAGTGGCGAGTGGCGAGTGGCGAGTGGCGAGTGGCGAGTAATGAGTGGTGAGTAATGAGTGGCGAGTAATGAGTGGCGAGTAATGAGTGGCGAGTAATGAGTGGCGAGTAAAGAGTGGCGAATGGCGAGTAATGAGTGGCGAGTGGCGAGTAATGAGTGGCAAGTAATGAGTGGCGAATAATGAGTGGCGAGTAATGAGTGGCGAGTGGCGAGTGTGGAGTGCAAATGACGAGTAATGAGTGGTGAGTGGCGAGTGGTGAGTGGCGAGTGGCGAGTGGCGAGTAATTAGTGGCGAGTGGCAAGTGGCGAGTAATGAGTGGCGAGTAATGAGTGGCGAGTAATGAGTGGCGAGTGGCGAGTAATGAGTTTCGTGTGGCGAGTGGCGAGTGGCGAGTAACGAGTGGCGAGTAATGAGTGGCGAGTAATGAGTGGCGAGTAATGAGTGGCGAGTAATGAGTGGCGAGTGGCGAGTAATGAGTTTCGAGTGGCGAGTGGCGAGTAATGAGTGGCGAGTGGCGTGTAATGAGTGGCTAGTAATGAGTGGCGAGTAATGAGTAGCGAGTAATGAGTGGCGAGTAATGAGAGGCGAGTAATGAGTGGTGAGTGGCGAGTAATGAGTGGCAAGTGGCGAGTGGCGAGTAATGAGTGGCGAGTAATGAGTGGCGAGTGGCAAGTAATGAGTGGCAAGTAATGAGTGGTGAGTAATGGGTGGCGAGTGTTGAGTGGCGAGTAATGAGTGGCAAGTGGCGAGTGGCGAGTAATGAGTGGCAAGTAAAGTAATGAGTGGCGAGTATTGAGTGGCGAGTGGCGAGTGGCGAGTGGCAAGTAATGAGTGGCGAGTAATGAGTGGCGAGTAATGAGTGGCGAGTAATGAGTAATGAGTGGCAAGTAATGAGTGGCGAGTGTTGAGTGGCGAGTAATGAGTGGCGAGTAATGAGTGGCGAGTAATGAGTGGCGAGTGGCGAGTAATGAGTGGCGAGTAATGAGTGGCGAGTAATGAGTGGCGAGTGGCGAGTAATGAGTGGCGAGTAATGAGTGGCGAGTAATGAGTGGCGAGTAATGAGTGGCGAGTAATGAGTGGCGAGTAATGAGTGGCGAGTGGCGAGTAATGAGTGGCGAGTAATGAGTGGCGAGTAATGAGTGGCGAGTAATGAGTGGCGAGTGGCGAGTGGGGAGTGGCGAGTGGCGAGTAATGAGTGGTGAGTGACGAGTAATGAGTGGCGAGTGGCGAGTGGTGAGTAAAGAGTGGCGAATGGCGAGTAATGAGTGGCGAGTAATGAGTGGCGAGTGGCGAGTAATGAGTTTCAAGTGGCGAGTGGCGAGTGGCGAGTAACGAGTGGCGAGTAATGAGTGGTGAGTAATGAGTGGCGAGTAATGAGTGGCGAGTAATGAGTGGCGAGTAATGAGTGGCGAGTAAAGAGTGGCGAATGGCGAGTAATGAGTGGCGAGTGGCGAGTAATGAGTGGCCAGTAATGAGTGGCGAGTAATGAGTGGCGAGTAATGAGTGGCGAGTGGCGAGTGTGGAGTGCAAATGACGAGTAATGAGTGGTGAGTGGCGAGTAGTGAGTGGCGAGTGGCGAGTGGCGAGTAATTAGTGGCGAATAATGAGTGGCGAGTGGCGAGTAATGAGTTTCGTGTGGCGAGTGGCGAGTGGCGAGTAACGAGTGGCGAGTAATGAGTGGCGAGTAATGAGTGGCGAGTAATGAGTGGCTAGTAATGAGTGGCGAGTGGCGAGTAATGAGTTTCGAGTGGCGAGTGGCGAGTAATGAGTGGCGAGTGGCGTGTAATGAGTGGCGAGTAATGAGTGGCGAGTAATGAGTAGCGAGTAATGAGTGGCGAGTAATGAGAGGCGAGTAATGAGTGGTGAGTGGCGAGTAATGAGTGGCAAGTGGCGAGTGGCGAGTAATGAGTGGCGAGTAATGAGTGGCGAGTGGCAAGTAATGAGTGGCAAGTAATGAGTGGTGAGTAATGGGTGGCGAGTGTTGAGTGGCGAGTAATGAGTGGCGAGTGGCGAGTGGCAAGTAATGAGTGGCAAGTAATGAGTGGTGAGTAATGGGTGGCGAGTGTTGAGTGGCGAGTAATGAGTGGCAAGTGGCGAGTAGCGAGTAATGAGTGGCAAGTAAAGTAATGAGTGGCGAGTATTGAGTGGCGAGTGGCGAGTAATGAGTGGCGAGTGGCGAGTGGCAAGTAATGAGTGGCGAGTAATGAGTGGCGAGTAATGAGTGGCGAGTAATGAGTAATGAGTGGCGAGTAATGAGTGGCGAGTGGCGAGTAATGAGTGGCGAGTAATGAGTGGCGAGTAATGAGTGGCGAGTGGCGAGTAATGAGTGGCGAGTAATGAGTGGCGAGTAATGAGTGGCGAGTAATGAGTGGCGAGTGGCGAGTGGGGAGTGGCGAGTGGCGAGTAATGAGTGGTGAGTGGTGAGTAATGAGTGGCGAGTGGCGAGTGGTGAGTAAAGAGTGGCGAGTGGCGAGTAATGAGTGGCGAGTAATGAGTGGCGAGTGGCGAGTAATGAGTTTCAAGTGGCGAGTGGCGAGTAACGAGTAACGAGTGGCGAGTAATGAGTGGTGAGTAATGAGTGGCGAGTAATGAGTGGCGAGTAATGAGTGGCGAGTAATGAGTGGCGATTAAAGAGTGGCGAATGGCGAGTAATGAGTGGCGAGTGGCGAGTAATGAGTGGCCAGTAATGAGTGGCAAGTAATGAGTGGCGAGTGGCGAGTGTGGAGTGCAAATGATGAGTAATGAGTGGTGAGTGGCGAGTAGTGAGTGGCGAGTGGCGAGTGGCGAGTAATTTTTGGCGAGTGGCAAGTGGCGAGTAATGAGTGGCGAATAATGAGTGGCGAGTGGCGAGTAATGAGTTTCGTGTGGCGAGTGGCGAGTGGCGAGTAACGAGTGGCGAGTAATGAGTGGAGAGTAATGAGTGGCGAGTAATGAGTGGCGAGTAATGAGTGGCGAGTGGCGAGTAATGAGTTTCGAGTGGCGAGTGGCGAGTAATGAGTGGCGAGTAATGAGTGGCGAGTAATGAGTGGCGAGTAATGAGTGGTGAGTGGCGAGTAATGAGTGGCAAGTGGCGAGTGGCGAGTAATGAGTGGCGAGTAATGAGTGGCGAGTGGCAAGTAATGAGTGGCAAGTAATGAGTGGTGAGTAATGGGTGGCGAGTGTTGAGTGGCGAGTAATGAGTGGCGAGTGGCGAGTGGCGAGTAATGAGTGGCAAGTAATGAGTGGCGAGTATTGAGTGGCGAGTGGCGAGTGATGAGTGGCGAGTGGCGAGTAATGAGTGGCGAGTAATGAGTGGCAAGTAATGAGTGGCGAGTAATGAGTAATGAGTGGCAAGTAATGAGTGGCGAGTGTTGAGTGGCGAGTAATGAGTGGCGAGTAATGAGTGGCGAGTAATGAGTGGCGAGTGGCGAGTAATGAGTGGCGAGTAATGAGTGGCGAGTAATGAGTGGCGAGTGGCGAGTAATGAGTGGCGAGTGGCGAGTAATGAGTGGCGAGTAATGAGTGGCGAGTAATGAGTGGCGAGTGGCGAGTGGGGAGTGGCGAGTGGCGAGTAATGAGTGGTGAGTGGCGAGTAATGAGTGGCGAGTGGCGAGTGGCAAGTAAAGAGTGGCGAGTAGCGAGTAATGAGTGGCGAGTGGCGAATGGCGAGTAATGAGTTTCGAGTGGCGAGTGGCAAGTAACGAGTAGCGAGTAATGAGTGGCGAGTAATGAGTGGCGAGTATTGAGTGGCGAGTGGCGAGGAATGAGTGGCGAGTGGCGAGTAATGAGTGGCAAGTAATGAGTGGCGAGTAATGAGTGGTAAGTAATGAGTGGCGAGTGGCGAGGAATGAGTGGCGAGTGGCGAGTAATGAGTGGCGAGTAATGAGTGGCGAGTAATGAGTGGCGAGTAATGAGTGGTGAGTGGCGAGTAATGAGTGGCAAGTGGCGAGTGGCGAGTAATGAGTGGCGAGTAATGAGTGGCGAGTGGCAAGTAATGAGTGGCAAGTAATGAGTGGTGAGTAATGGGTGGCGAGTGTTGAGTGGCGAGTAATGAGTGGCGAGTGGCGAGTGGCGAGTAATGAGTGGCGAGTATTGAGTGTCGAGTGGCGAGTAATGAGTTGCGAGTGGCGAGTGGCGAGTAATGAGTGGCGAGTAATGAGTGGCGAGTAATGAGTGGCGAGTAATGAGTAATGAGTGGCAAGTAATGAGTGGCGAGTGTTGAGTGGCGAGTAATGAGTGGCGAGTAATGAGTGGCGAGTAATGAGTGGCGAGTGGCGAGTAATGAGTGGCGAGTGGCGAGTAATGAGTGGCAAGTAATGAGTGGCGAGTAATGAGTGGCGAGTAATGAGTGGCGAGTAATGAGTGGCGAGTGGTGAGTAATGAGTGGCGAGTGGCAAGTAATGAGTGGCGAGTGGCGAGTAATGAGTGGCGAGTAATGAGTGGCGAGTAATGAGTGGCGAGTGGCGAGTGGGGAGTGGCGAGTGGCGAGTAATGAGTGGTGAGTGGCGAGTAATGAGTGGCGAGTGGCGAGTGGTGAGTAAAGAGTGGCGAGTGGCGAGTAATGAGTGGCGAGTAATGAGTGGTGAGTAATGAGTGGCGAGTAAAGAGTGGCGAATGGCGAGTAATGAGTGGCGAGCGGCGAGTAATGAGTGGCCAGTAATGAGTGGCGAGTAATGAGTGGCGAGTCATGAGTGGCGAGTGGCGAGTAATGAGTTTCGAGTGGAGAGTGGCCACTCATTACTCGCCATTCGCCACTCATTACTCGCCACTCATTACTCGCCACTTATTACTCGCCACTCATTACTCGCCACACATTACTCGCCACTCATTACTCGCCACTCATTACTCGCCACTTGCCACTCGAAACTCATTACTCGCCACTCGCCACTCATTATTTGCCACTCATTACTCACCACTCATTACTCATTACTCGCCACTCGCCACTAGCCACTCATTGCTCGCCACTCGCCACTCATTACTCGCCACTCAGTACTTGCCACTCGCCACTCATTACTAGCCACTCACCACATATTACTCGTCACTCATTACTCGCCACTCGCCACTTGAAACTCATTACTCGCCACTTGCCACTCATTACTCGCCACTCATTACTCGCCACTCGCCACTCGCCACTCAAAACTCGCCACTCGCCACTCATTACTCGCCACTCACCACTCATATATCGCCACTCGCCACTCACCACTCGCCATTCGCCAATCATTACTCGCCACTCATTACTCGCCACTCAACACTCGCCACTCATTACTCACCACTCATTACTCGCCACTCATTACTCGCCACTCGCCACTCATTACTCGCCACTCATTACTTGCCACTAATTACTCACCACTCATTACTCGCCACTCGTCACTCATTACTCACCACTCATTACTCGCCACTCATTACTCGCCACTCGCCACTCGCCACTCATTACTCGCCACTCAACACTCGCCACCCAATACTCACCACTCATTACTTGCCACTCATTACTCGCCACTCGCTACTCGCCACTCATTACTCACAACTGATTACTCGCCACTCATTACTCGCCACTCGCCCCTTATTACTCGCCACTCGCCACTCATTACTCGCCACTCATTACTCGCCACTCATTACTCGCCACTCGTCACTCGCCACTCATTACTCGCCACTCATTACTCGCCACTCATTACTCGCCACTCATTACTCGCCACTCATTACTCGCCACTCATTACTCACCACTCATTACTCGCCACTCATTACTCGCCACTCGCCACTCGAAACTCATTACTCGCCACTTGCCACTCATTATTTGCCACTCATTACTCGCCACTCATTACTCATTACTCGCCACTCGCCACTCGCCACTCAATACTCGCCACTCGCCACTCGCCACTCATTACTCGCCACTTACCATTCATTACTCGTCACTTATTACTCGCCACTCGCCACTCATTACTCGCCACTCAGTACTTGCCACTCGCCACTCATTACTAGCCACTCACCACATATTACTCGTCACTCATTACTCGCCACTCGCCACTCGAAACTCATTAATCGCCACTCGCCACTCATTACTCGCCACTCATTACTCGCCACTCGCCACTCGCCACTCATTACTTGCCACTCGCCACTCATTACTCGCCACTCACCACTCATATATCGCCACTCGCCACTCCCCACTCGCCACTCGCCACTCATTACTCGCCACTCATTACTCGCCACTCAACACTCGCCACTCATTACTCACCACTCATTACTCGCCACTCATTACTCGCCACTCGCCACTCATTACTCGCCACTCATTACTCGCCACTCATTACTCGCCACTCACCACTCGCCACTCATTACTCGCCACTCAACACTCGCCACCCATTACTCACCACTTATTACTTGCCACTAATTACTCGCCACTCGCCACTCATTACTCACAACTCATTACTCGCGACTCATTACTCGCCACTCGCCACTCATTACTCGCCACTCGCCACTCATTACTTGCCACTTATTACTCGCCACTCATTACTCGCCACTCGCCACTCATTACTCGCCACTTATTACTCGCCACTCATTACTCGCCACTCGCCACTCGTTACTCGCCACTCGCCACTCGCCACTTGAAACTCATTACTCGCCACTCGCCACTCATTACTCGCCACTCATTACTC
Source organism: Petrolisthes manimaculis (assembly GCA_034508575.1). Lineage (NCBI taxonomy): Eukaryota > Metazoa > Arthropoda > Malacostraca > Decapoda > Porcellanidae > Petrolisthes > Petrolisthes manimaculis. Next base: position 27,306 of record JAWZYT010004504.1, read on the forward strand.
GCCACTCATTACTCGCCACTCGCCACTCTTTACTCACCACTCGCCACTCCCCACTCGCCACTTGCCACTTATTACTCGCCACTCATTACTCGCCACTCGCCACTCATTACTCGCCACTTGCCACTCATTACTCACCACTCATTACTCGCCACTCGCCACTCCCCACTCGCCACTTGCCACTCATTTCTCGCCACTCATTACTTGCCACTCATTACTCATTACTCGCCACTCATTACTCGCCACTCATTACTCGCCACTCATTACTCGCCACTCGCAACTCATTACTCGCCACTCGCCACTCGCCACTCGCCACTCATTACTCGCCACTCGCCACTCGCCACTCATTACTCGCCACTCAACACTCGCCACTCATTACTCACCACTCATTACTTGCCACTCATTACTTGCCACTCGCCACTCATTACTCGCCACTCATTACTCGCCACTCGCCACTTGCCACTCATTACTCGCCACTCACCACTCATTACTCGCCACTCATTACTCGCCACTCATTACTCGCCACTCATTACTCGCCACTCATTACTCGCCACTCAACACTCGCCACTCATTACTTGCCACTCATTACTCATTACTCGCCACTCATTACTCGCCACTCATTACTCGCCACTCATTACTCGCCACTCGCCACTCGCAACTCATTACTCGCCACTCGCCACTCAATACTCGCCACTCATTACTCGCCACTCGCCACTCGCCACTCATTACTCGCCACTCAACACTCGCCACCCATTACTCACCACTCATTACTTGCCACTCATTACTTGCCACTCGCCACTCATTACTCGCCACTCATTACTCGCCACTCGCCACTTGCCACTCATTACTCGCCACTCACCACTCATTACTCGCCACTCATTACTCGCCACTCATTACTCGCCACTCAATACTCGCCACTCGCCACTCATTACTCTCCACTCATTACTCGCCACTCAATACTCGCCACTCATTACTCGCCACTCATTACTCGCCACTCGTTACTCGCCACTCGCCACTCGCCACTCGAAACTCATTACCCGCCACTCGCCACTCGCCACTCATTACTCGCCACTCGCCACTCGCCACTCATTACTCGCCACTCACCACTCATTACTCGCCACTCGCCACTCCCCACTCGCCACTCGTCACTCATTACTCGCCACTCATTACTCGCCACTCATTACTCGCCACTCGCCACTCATTACTCGCCACTCGCCACTCATTACTCGCCACTCATTACTCGCCACTCATTACTCCTTACTCGCCACTCATTACTCGCCACTCATTACTCGCCACTCATTACTCGCCACTCAACACTCGCCACTCATTACTTGCCACTCATTACTCATTTCTCGCCACTCATTACTCGCCACTCATTACTCGCCACTCATTACTCGCCACTCGCCATTCGCCACTCATTACTCGCCACTCGCCACTCAATACTCGCCACTCATTACTTGCCAATCGCCACTCATTACTCGCCACTCAACACTCGCCACCCATTACTCACCACTCATTACTTGCCACTCATTACTTGCCACTCGAAACTCATTACTCGCCACTCATTACTCGCCACTCACCACTTGCCACTCATTACTCGCCACTCACCACTCATTACTCGCCACTCATTACTCGCCACTCTTTACTCGCCACTCATTACTCGCCACATATTACTCGCCACTCATTACTCGCCACTCGCCACTCATTACTCGCCACTCGCCACTCATTACTCGCCACTCGCCACTCATTACTCGCTACTCGCCACTCATTACTCGCCACTCATTACTCGCCACTCATTACTCGCCACTCATTACTCGCCACTCGCCACTCGCCACTCGAAACTCATTACTCGCCACTCGCCACTCATTACTCGCCACTCATTACTCGCAACTCGCCACTCGCCACTCGCCACTCATTACTCGCCACTCGCCACTCGAAACACATTACTCGCCACTCGCCACTCATTACTCGCCACTCATTACTCGCCACTCGCCACTCATTACTCGCCACTTGCCACTCGAAACTCATTACTCGCCACTCGCCACTAATTACTCGCCACTCCCCACCCGCCACTCGCCACTCATTACTCGCCACTCATTACTCGCCACTCATTACTCGCCACTCGTTACTCACCACACGAAACTCATTACTCGCCACTCGCCACTCATTACTCGCCACTCATTACTCGCCACTCATTACTCGCCACTTGCCACTCGCCACTAATTACTCGCCACTCGCCACTCGCCACTCACTACTCGCCACTCACCACTCATTACTCGTCATTTGCACTCCACACTCGCCACTCGCCACTCATTACTCGCCACTCATTACTCGCCACTCATTACTGGCCACTCATTACTCGCCACTCGCCACTCATTACTCGCCATTCGCCACTCTTTACTCGCCACTCATTACTCGCCACTCATTACTCGCCACTCATTACTCGCCACTCATTACTCACCACTCATTACTCGCCACTCGTTACTCGCCACTCGCCACTCGCCACTTGAAACTCATTACTCGCCACTCGCCACTCATTACTCGCCACTCATTACTCGCCACTCGCCACTCTTTACTCACCACTCGCCACTCGTTACTCGCCACTCACCACTCATTACTCGCCACTCGCCACTCCCTACTCGCCACTTGCCACTCATTACTCGCCACTCATTACTCGCTACTCATTACTCGCCACTCGCCACTCATTACTCGCCACTCGCCACTCATTACTCGCCACTCATTACTCGCCACTCATTACTCGCCACTCAACACTCGCCACTCATCACTTGCCACTCATTACTCATTACTCGCCACTCATTACTCGCCACTCATTACTCGCCACTCATTACTCGCCACTCGCAACTCATTACTCGCCACTCGCCACTCAATACTCGCCACTCATTACTCGCCACTCGCCACTCGCCACTCATTACTCGCCACTCAACACTCGCCACCCATTACTCACCACTCATTACTTGCCACTCATTACTTGCCACTCGCCACTCATTACTCGCCACTCGCCACTTGCCACTCATTACTCGCCACTCACCACTCATTACTCGCCACTCGTTACTCGCCACTCATTACTCGCCACTCATTACTCGGCACTCATTACTCGCCACTCAATACTCGCCACTCACCACTCATTACTCTCCACTCATTACTCGCCACTCAATACTCGCCATTCATTACTCGCCACTCATTACTCGCCACTCGTTACTCGCCACTCGCCACTCGCCACTCGAAACTCATTACCCGCCACTCGCCACTCGCCACTCATTACTCGCCACTCGCCACTCTTTACTCGCCACTCGCCACTCGCCACTCATTACTCGCCACTCACCACTCATTACTCGCCACTCGCCACTCCCCACTCGCCACTCGCCACTCATTACTCGCCACTCATTACTCGCCACTCACCACTCATTACTCGCCACTCGCCACTCATTACTCGCCACTCATTACTCGCCACTCATTACTCACCACTCGCCACTCATTACTTGCCACTCATTACTCGCCACTCATTACTCGCCACTCAACACTCGCCACTCATTACTTGCCACACATTACTCATTACTCGACACTCATTACTCGCCACTCATTACTCGCCACTCATTACTTGCCACTCTTTACTCGCCACTCGCCACTCGCCACTCGAAACTCATTACTCGCCACTCGCCACTCATTACTCGCCACTCATTACTCGCCACTCATTACTCGCCACTCGCCACTCGCCACTCATTACTCGCCACTCGCCACTCGAAACTCATTACTCGCCACTCGCCACTCATTACTCGCCACTCATTACTCGCCACTCGCCACTCATTACTCACCACTCGCCACTCGAAACTCATTACTCGCCACTCGCCACTCATTACTCGCCACTTGCCACTCATTACTCGACACTCATTACTCGCCACTCATTACTCGCCACTCATTACTCGCCACTCGTTACTCGCCACTCGCCACTCGCCACTCGAAACTCATTACTCGCCACTCGCCACTCATTACTCGCCACTCATTACTCGCCACTCATTACTCGCCACTTGCCACTCGCCACTAATTACTCGCCAATCGTCACTCGCCACTCACTACTCGCCACTCACCACTCATTACTCGTCATTTGCACTCCCCACTCGCCACTCGCCACTCATTACTCGCCACTCATTACTCGCCACTCATTACTGGCCACTCATTACTCGCCACTCGCCACTCATTACTCGCCATTCGCCACTCTTTACTCGCCACTCATTACTCGCCACTCATTACTCGCCACTCATTACTCGCCACTCATTACTCACCACTCATTACTCGCCACTCGTTACTCGCCACTCGCCACTCGCCACTTGAAACTCATTACTCGCCACTCGCCACTCATTACTCGCCACTCATTACTCGCCACTCGCCACTCGCCACTTGCCACTCATTACTCGCCACTCAACACTCGCCACCCATTACTCACCACTCATTACTTGCCACTCATTACTTGCCACTCGCCACTCATTACTCGCCACTCATTACTCGCCACTCGCCACTTGCCACTCATTACTCGCCACTCACCACTCATTACTCGCCACTCATTACTCGCCACTCATTACTCGCCACTCATTACTCGCCACTCACCACTCGCAACTCATTACTCGCCACTCGCCACTCAATACTCGCCACTCATTACTCGCCACTCGCCACTCGCCACTCATTACTCGCCACTCAACACTCGCCACTCATTACTCACCACTCATTACTTGCCACTCATTACTTGCCACTCGCCACTCATTACTCGCCACTCATTACTCGCCACTCGCCACTTGCCACTCATTACTCGCCACTCATTACTCGCCACTCGCCACTCGCCAGTCATTACTCGCCACTCGCCACTCGAAACTCATTACTCGCCACTCGCCACTCATTACTCGCCACTCATTACTTGCCACTCGCCACTCATTACTCGCCACTCGCCACTCGAAACTCATTACTCGCCACTCGCCACTCATTACTCGCCACTTGCCACTCATTACTCGCCACTCATTACTCGCCACTCATTACTCGCCACTCATTACTCGCCACTCGTTACTCGCCACTCGCCACTCGCCACTCGAAACTCATTACTCGCCACTCGCCACTCATTACTCGCCACTCATTACTCGCCACTCATTACTTGCCACTTGCCACTCGCCACTAATTACTCGCCAATCGCCACTCGCCACTCACTACTCGCCACTCACTACTCATTACTCGTCATTTGCACTCCCCACTCGCCACTCGCCACTCATTACTCGCCACTCATTACTCGCCACTCATTACTGGCCACTCATTACTCGCCACTCGCCACTCATTACTCGCCATTCGCCACTCTTTACTCGCCACTCATTACTTGCCACTCATTACTCGCCACTCATTACTCGCCACTCATTACTCACCACTCATTACTCGCCACTCGTTACTCGCCACTCGCCACTCGCCACTTGAAACTCATTACTCGCCACTCGCCACTCATTACTCGCCACTCATTACTCGCCACTCATTACTCGCCACTCGCCACTCTTTACTCACCACTCGCCACTCGTTACTCGCCACTCACCACTCATTACTCGCCACTTGCCACTCCCTACTCGCCACTTGCCACTCATTACTCGCCACTCATTACTCGCCACTCATTACTCGCCACTCGCCACTCATTACTCACCACTCGCCACTCATTACTCGCCACTCATTACTCGCCACTCAACACTCGCCACTCATTACTTGCCACTCATTACTCATTACTCGCCACTCATTACACGCCACTCATTACTCGCCACTCATTACTCGCCACTCGCAACTCATTACTCGCCACTCGCCACTCAATACTCGCCACTCATTACTCGCCACTCGCCACTCGCCACTCGCCACTCATTACTCGCCACTCAACACTCGCCACCCATTACTCACCACTCATTACTTGCCACTCATTACTTGCCACTCGCCACTCATTACTCGCCACTCATTACTCGCCACTCGCCACTTGCCACTCATTACTCGCCACTCGCCACTCATTACTCGCCACTCATTACTCGCCACTCATTACTCGCCACTCATTACTCGCCACTCATTACTCGCCACTCATTACTCGCCACTCAACACTCGCCACTCATTACTTGCCACTCATTACTCATTACTCGCCACTCATTACTCGCCACTCATTACTCGCCACTCATTACTCGCCACTCGCCACTCGCAACTCATTACTCGCCACTCGCCACTCAATACTCGCCACTCATTACTCGCCACTCGCCACTCGCCACTCATTACTCGCCACTCAACACTCGCCACCCATTACTCACCACTCATTACTTGCCACTCATTACTTGCCACTCGCCACTCATTACTCGCCACTCATTACTCGCCACTCGCCACTTGCCACTCATTACTCGCTACTCACCACTCATTACTCGCCACTCATTACTCGCCACTCATTACTCGCCACTCATTACTCGCCATTCATTACTCGCCACTCATTACTCGCCACTCAATACTCGCCACTCGCCACTCATTACTCTCCATTCATTACTCGCCACTCATTACTCGCCACTCGTTACTCGCCACTCGCCACTCGCCACTCGAAACTCATTACCCGCCACTCGCCACTCGCCACTCATTACTCGCCACTCGCCACTCTTTACTCGCCACTCGCCACTCATTACTCGCCACTCACCACTCATTACTCCATACTCGCCACTCCCCACTCGCCACTCGCCACTCATTACTCGCCACTCATTACTCGCCACTCGCCACTCATTACTCGCCACTCGCCACTCATTACTCGCCACTCATTACTCGCCACTCATTACTCGCCACTCGCCACTCATTACTCGCCACTCATTACTCGCCACTCATTACTCGCCACTCAACACTCGCCACTCATTACTTGCCACTCATTACTCATTACTCGCCACTCATTACTCGCCACTCATTACTCGCCACTCAATACTCGCCACTCATTACTTGCTACTCATTACTCGCCACTCGCCACTCGCCACTCAACACTCGCCACCCATTACTCACCACTCATTACTTGCCACTCATTACTTGCCACTCGCCACTCATTACTCGCCACTCATTACTCGCCACTCACCACTTGCTACTCATTACTCGCCACTCACCACTCATTACTCGCCACTCATTACTCGCCACTCATTACTCGCCACTCATTACTCGCCACTCATTACTCGCCACTCGCCACTCATTACTCGCCACTCGCCACTCGAAACTCATTACTCGCCACTCGCCACTCATTACTCGCCACTTGCCACTCATTACTCGCCACTCATTACTCGCCACTCATTACTCGCCACTCGTTACTCGCCACTCGCCACTCGCCACTCGAAACTCATTACTCGCCACTCGCCACTCATTACTCGCCACTCATTACTCGCCACTTGCCACTCGCCACTAATTACTCGCCACTCGCCACTCGCCACTCACTACTCGCCACTCACCACTCATTACTCATCATTTGCACTCCCCACTCGCCACTCGCCACTCAATACTCGCCACTCATTACTCGCCACTCATTACTGGCCAATCATTACTCGCCACTCGCCACTCATTACTCGCCACTCATTACTCGCCACTCATTACTCGCCACTCATTACTCGCCACTCATTACTCACCACTCATTACTCGCCACTCGTTACTCGCCACTCACCACTCGCCACT
>JAWZYT010004504.1:45000-71294 GCA_034508575.1 Petrolisthes manimaculis
AGGAACACACGCAGAGGGCTGCTCGTGGGCAGCATAATATGCGGGGGTTGTGCGGGGGATTTAGGGATCCAGGGTAGGATTAGGTATGTGTCTTTGTCTATGTCAACTAACTTGTTTGTGATTTTGTATATCATCTGTTGTCTGTGTATTTGTCTTCTTGTTGCCAATGGGTCTAGTTTTGTGTCTTGTTTAAGCAAAGTGACTGATGTAGTGTGTCTGTAATCACGTCTGGCCCATCTTGCTGTTTTGTTTTGTATGGACTCTAATTTATTTATATTATTGTAAGTGTGTGGGTCCCAGACGGTGTCACAATACTCTAGGTGTGGTCGAACGAAAGTGTTATAAGCAATGATTTTAATGTCTGTGTTACACCTGCTGAGGTTCCTGCGCAAGAACCCCAGGACCCTACTGGCTTTGGCCCTGATGCTACCTATGTGTGTGTTCCACCTCATGTCCGATGAGATGTGGACGCCCAAGTATTTGTGGGAAGGGACTGTGTTGAGGTTAGTGTTGTGTAGCTGGTATGTATATGGTATGGGATTATGAGCACGGGTAAAACGGATGTGATGGCATTTGTCTGGTCTAAATGTCATCTGCCACTTGACTTCCCAGTCTTCAAGTGCAGTTAGGTCGTCCTGTAGTCGAAGGCAGTCATTCCTATCTTTAATTGGTCTGTAAACTAAGCTATCGTCTGCAAAGAGTCTAGTGGTAGAGGAAAGTGAAAGTGGGAGGTCATTAATGTATGAAAGGAAGAGAAGGGGGCCCAGGACAGTGCCCTGGGGTACCCCAGAGATCACAGGAACAGGTGGAGACTGACTACCGTCAAGAACTACGCGTTGCTTTCTGGTAGTCAAGAACGTTCTAATCCAGTGAAGAAGTTGTCCCTGTATGCCATAGAATTCTAACTTGTGTAGTAGTCTTTGGTGAGGGACTTTGTCGAAGGCTTTGGCAAAGTCTAATACTATGGCGTCAACTTGTCTAGTTTTTGTGTCATTGAGGGACTGCAAGATGTCATGTGTAGTCACCAGCAGCTGCGTCTCACACGAGCGTTTGGGTCGAAAACCGTGTTGTTTGTCAGTCAGTATGTTTTGTCTATTAAAATGGTCCATTATATGTCTATGAATTATGTGTTCTAAAATTTTGCAAGGGACTGAGGTAAGAGAAATCGGTCTATAATTAATGGGAAGGGTTCTGTCTCCGGATTTAAAAATTGGGGTCACATTTGCCAAAAGCCAGTCTTGAGGGAGTTCACCGGTCTGTAAAGTCTGTGAGAATATAACCTGCAGGACAGGGGCAAGAACTTTAGCATTAGTCCTCAATATCCTGCAGGGTATATTGTCTGGTCCAGTCGCTTCGTGTATGTCTACCTCAGATAAAAGTTTCTCAATTCCTTGGGTGTTTATATGAATGGGAGGGATAGGTGGGTGTGATGGTGTTGGCATGTCTGGTAAGTGTTCGTGTTCATGGGTAAAAACGGACTGGAATTGTGTGTTAAGCGCGTTGGCTTTGTCTTGTGGGTGTGTAACCAAGGAATTGTTGTGTAGTAATGTTGTAATACCGGTCGAGTCTTGTTTGCATGCTTTAAAAACCCAAAGATTTTTTTGTGGTTTTGTATGTTGCCTGTGAGAAAAGTGTATGTGTATTTAGTTTCTGCTTGTTTAGTTTCTTTCTGTAGTGTTTTCTGTATATTTTTTGTATTCTAACCAGTGTTCTGTATCGTTGTATCGTTTTGCTCTGTTGTATGCTTTGACCTTGTTTCTGTGTAGTGTTTTTAATTGTCTATTGTACCATGGTAATGACCGGTTATGTGTGACAGTTTTAGTGGGTATGTGCTTGTCCATTGTGTCACGTATAAAGTCACGAAGTCTGGTCCAGTTTGTTTCCACTAAACTGGCCATTGGGTCTGATAATGTGCTCATATATACGTATATCACATGTGAAAAGATTTATGTACATGATATAAAAATCCTTCGTGCTATTAGCTATGATGCTGGAAAATTCCACCTATGAAAACACGAAATTTGTGTTATTAGAGAGTGGGTGGTCTACACTAGGGAGCCACTGATTTCTTTACGTTTTCTATGCTATGTGGAGTATTGAAAATGTGGCTGGTGTTTGGTAAACTATTATTTATTTGCGAATATATTAAAACGCGCCCAAATTGAGCCCAAATTGACATCTAAGACTGAGGGCGCCTTAATTCCATTGACCTTAAGAACAAGTGGAGAACTAGGAGAAAATTTCCACACAATCTCACATACTATCCTGAACAGTTGGGTGAATGGAGCTTTAGTATTGATTGAAGACACATAGATGCATGTCGTGCCTCTTTTAAAACTCGTTTAGCCTGAGTCCTTGCCGGTCGGAAGTCCTCTAAAAGATTTAGGTCCCGACGATTTTGGAAAAAACAATGAAGAGCAATACCCTCGTCTAGCTATTCTTGCAAAAAATGTATCTGGCTGCCCCTGCAACATCAGTTCCATCTGAACGACTCTATTCGAAAGCAGGTGAACTGATTTCGGCCAAGAGGAACAAACTCAAGCTTAAAAACGTTAATTTATTTCTTTTCCTCAACAAAAATGTAAATGAAATTCAGTAAACTTAACCTTTTTTAGGTCTACAGTATATGCAAGAAGTTGTTTATTTTCTTATGAGAGGAAAACATGAATCAAATTAAAAAAATATATAACTTGGTTTAGGTCTATATTCAAGAAATTTATGTTTATGTTCTTGTGAAAATAAAATATAAGGCAAATTATATAAACCTAATTTAGTGTATAAGTTATATTTGAGTGTAAGATATGCTACATTACCCATTAAATATGTGGAAACTATCAGGTTTCGATTTCATTTTTCTATTTCTAGGCTATATCGGCTGTAAATCTCATCATATCCTATATAAATGTGTATTTTATCCATATGTTTTGCAGAAATGATGGCTACATACCGCCTATATTAATTTACAAGGAGTTGGTAATCGATTATTAATCGATTATTTGTCTTGAAAGTAATCAGTAATCGCGATTACCAAATAATCGGTGAAACGCCCACCACTACAGCGTGCTTCTCCCGAGGGACAGGACGTTCGGGAAAGTAGCCAGAAGTTTTAGGGATAAAGTTGAAAGCAGCAGAGTGGAGCATATCAGTGAAATATGTTACTGCCTCGTCAGAGCTACCAAAATCGGCTACAGAAGAAACCAAAGAAGTTAGATCTCTAAAATTCAGCCAGTCAGCCTTGTCTAATTTCCACCTAGGAAGACGCGACTGTGGTTCGTACCTGTTATTTTCTAAAAGTATAGGGCAGTGGTCACTACCATGTAAATCTGGCAACACACTCCAAGTAAAATCCAACAAAGCACTGGGTGAGCAAAGGGAAATGTTAATGACGGTAAAAGTTCCAGTAGGGCTATTAAAATGTGTCACATCTCTTGTATTTAAAACCCCTAATCCCTTATCCTCAATATAAGAAGCCAATAAAACATCCCTAGGTTGAGAGAACTGTCACCCCACAGAGGATGGCGACCATTAATGTTGACTATATTTATAATGTATTGTACTTGCATCCCTTTCCTATGGCGCTATCCACTCCATTATTAAATGGATGTTTGGTACAGGACACTATAGCCGTCATCTGGTCGTCCAAGCGGAGGATTGGGGTACCGAAACCGTCTTGGGAGCGCTTGGTTTTAGTGACGAGAACTGACCAAATACGTAGAAACTGTGTTCTCGTCGTCCAGATACGGATTGGGCAGAAACAAAAGAAAGTTTGTAAACAAAGTCGTAAGAAAATACTACAAATTGGTCTATTTTTCCTTCACTTTTCTCATATTATGAAGCAAATTTGTGTCCTAAGTTGCATGTATTATACACCAAAAGATGCAGAATTAAGAAACGAATAAGATGAGACCAACTAGAAGTTTCTTGATATGATCTTTTGTTGAAGACTTGCCATTTTTATTACTTTATTCTCGATTTTCAGTGAAAATTTTACTATACTTGCTAGAGATAGGTTGCCAAAAAGGTGATTGATTAGCTATATTTCTGGAATGCCCATCAACCATTTCGCAACACTTCAGACATCCACCTTGCTGAAAGTGCACATGATATTTATTCACCTTTTTGGTACTCTCTTAAGTTCCAGGCTCAGCTTATGGACTAATAAAGTGTTTGTGTGCCTCTCATCATGTCAAGATGATCCTTGATTCTGGTTTTATGGTGTGTAGCCTGTGATTATCTTTAGGGCTCTATTCTGTATGGGTGTGAAGGGTGTTGGAGATGAGTCTCAGTAAGGTGGGTGGTCTGTAGGTGTGGTAGCTGTGCAGTCTGTCATTATCTTTAACGTTAGGGCTCTATTCTGTATGGGTGTGAAGGGTGTTGATAGTCTCAGTGAGGTTTGAGGCTGAGGCAGGACTTACATAATCCATCATTAATCGAATATAGTAATTGTTTGCATATTGTAGTTGTGGTTTCTTTGTTGTGTCCAAATATTGAGCTGGCAAGTGATCTGAGGGCTTTACATTTTTACATGCATTTGTTTTTGATGGCCATTATGTTATTTGAATGTCATGGATGTGTTGTATATTATGCCAAATATTTTGTATGTGTGTGTAAACTCAAGGTCAGTATAGGTAGGCAATGCAGTGTTGATTGCAGCTTTTATTTCGTGAAAATAAACTCTTAGTATCAAACATAATGCTGTATACATTTTCTTATCCAAACAAAATTAAGGTACAATATCACACAAAGTACAAAAATATATATGCATTATATAGGGTTATTCAAAAGAAGTTTCTGCTAACATTGTAAAATGAGTACGAGCTTGCATTCATGAAAATAGATTACAGTTGAACATATGATCTGCTATTGCTTCTTAAACACTGTAAATAAGTTCTGTATATTATGTCTTAAATGCATATGTACAGCGTATAATACACATTTAATAAATATTATAATATGTATATGAATCATCCTGTACATATGGTACAGTACTTGGTTCAGCACTCCCATAATCAAAGAAAAATGCGCACATGTAGGAATGATGGTTGTGAAAAAATGAGAATGGTCCAAAGATTGGAGAAGTCTTCTATTGTGTTTTAGGTCTTCAGCCATTATGGCAGGAGTTGTTGTTGAAGTTCCTCAAGTTGTCTGGCCGAGCAGCCCCGAGCTCTCGAGGAAGGCCATGGCCTGAACCGGGCTTTCCCAAAGTGCCCTCAGAGTACAGTATATGTTGTGTTGTTGGCTAGTGTGGTTGTGTGCATTGCAGTCTTCAACCACCCCCGAAGGCTGTCAAGGAAGGCAGCTATAGGAGCCAAATCATCACAACACCAGGGGGCACGAGTCCCTGGACATGGAGTAGGGCTCATCAGTCTAAAATAGGTGCAGTAGAAATGAGTTACTTGAGAGATGCATGTGGACTTACAAGTCGGGATGGAAAAAGTAATGAGAGTGTGTATGAGAGATGTGGTATGAGTAAGAAAGCAATTGGTAATGAGTGTGGTGTGGTTGAGAGTGAAGTGTAATACATTGAGGTGGTTTGGATATGCTTCCTTTCTCCCTTATGCTCTTCCTTGGTTATTGTACCAGTAACATTTGTAAAGTACTAGTTAGTATCAATGAGACAACAAGAGGAGTGCCATTGTTAATTAAGGAAACTGAACTGCTCTAAACCATTGCATATAATTATCAGGGCATACATTGTTAGTAAAGGAAAAAGTTTCCTTGAATTAAATATTGAATATCTATTTTTGCAAATGACTGTAAGTCTGGATTAAAGTATTTTTAGCTTTAACCTACTCTCAGCAAAGGAGGTCGAGGAGATGGGCGATACTGAAGGAAGACTCTCCGCTTGTGCTTCAACTAAATGGGACTGTATGCAACTGCAGGCATCATTTAGGTCATCGAATGCACGTTCACAGTACAGACACACAGTCCTGGAAGTAAAGAATTTAATGTAGTAACCTACCATGGTAAGAAACAGTTAAAGAAGGGAATACAGTATCTGGTACTTGACATATTAACCCCTGCAGTCCGGTACGGGGTAAGCTTACTCGACGTTTCTACCCACCCGCTCGCGTCAAAATTACTCGATTTACCCTATATTCACAACGCTCACACTCTTAACCTATATAGTGTACTAACTTCAAAATAGTTTCTTACGTACCTTCAACTCTTCCTCTTTCCAATGGTACCATCGGGAGGGCTGTACGATGAGTAGTTGTGGAGATAGGGCGAGTTGAAGTGGACCATGTTTTGCGCGGTAAGCGTGAAGTGTTCTGACGGGTGGGGGTGGCGGTGGCTAGGGTGCCGCGCGCGTGGCTAGGTGCCGTGCGCTTGGCTATGGTGCCGCGCGGGTGGCTGCACACTCCTCCTCACCGCGCCCCTACGAGCCTACCGCGCTGTGTTATACCTACTTGCAACCTCTACTGTGTGGCTTGCTGACCATTCCAGAGTGGTTTTAGTGCCCCGGGATGAAGTGTGGGAGTAATAACGAGTAAAAATACACTCGTCCTGTGTCTATATCACCGCACTAATAATAAAATGTACACTTGAATGAATAAATTCGTGTCACTATCACATATTCACTTCCGTATTTTCTTATTGTGTCACTATCACTGCACTAGTTCCTTATATCTAACGTGTCACTATCACTTCACTAAAACTATTGTGTCACTGTCACCATACACTCGTATATACTAATAAAAGTGTCACTGTCACTCCGTTTCCCACACTTCATGCTATCTATATATCATCTAAGGTATGATACTCAGAATAGCATTTCCCGGGGCATAGTGCCACTTGACACCCGGTACACCAGTATTTAGTCTCTCTTCTTCTGGTGGGCCGACGTGTCGTGTGCATACAGACATAACACCGGCGGAAGCCTGACCTGCCTGACGCGAGGGTAGGCAGGTCGTCAAGGAAGTGACGCTCGGCCCAAACTCTTGACTGGAGTCTGTCAAGCTGCCCTCCTGCCGGTGGCCGTGCCTGCTGCTGTGGTGTTCTTATTCCATACTCCACCAGCAGCTCCTTCACGACCGTCTTCTCGAACTGGCGAAGGGTGACGGTCGTGCCTTGATGCTGCTGGGTGTAGAGTATGTAGGCGTTCAATACACAGATGTCGATCAGGTGCAAGAACGCCTTTTTATACCACTTGTAAGTTTTTCTCAGGCAATCGATTGTACTGATCATCATGTCTGATTTGTCGACGAGTCTCATGTTGATGTTATAATCAAACACGACATCAGGTTTGAGGATGGGATTACCTGTGTCGCGGTCGACCTTGCCGGAATCCAACATCTCACCCTTGTGCACAGTGGTGAGCATGTGTACTGGCCTCTTGTCATGCCACTTCATGGCAAGTAGAGGGCCAGATTTTCGGATGAGAAAGTCGCTCCGATGTGTTACAGGGAAGGCTGGATACCACTTCCTGTTGGGACGAACAGTGCCACAGGATTCCGTTCCATGCTCTTTCAGGAACTGACTCAACAATGGAGATGTGTAATAATTATCCGTGTACAGAATGTGGTTTTGGTTATAGAAATGGTCCATCAGGTGCTTTACAACAGCACCTGAGAAGCCATGAGGATCATTCTCAGCGATATCCACATCTGAACCCGTATAAATTACAAAATCTAAAACATATCCCGTCTGACAGTCACAGATGACATAAAACTTTATGCCAAATCTGTGCCTCTTAGACGGGATATACTGAATGAAGGACAGTCTACCTCTGAAGAGCATGAGAGACTCGTCGATTACCACTTTCTGGAATGGTCGTAGAAATGCACGGATATTCTGGAGCAACATGGACAATATAGTACGGATTTTCCACAGCCTATCACTCGGGGAGGGACCTAGGTTGTTGGTGAAGTGGAGGTTGGTGAGGATATCCCTGTAGCGGTCCCGTGACATATACCTCCCGAAGATAGGCGTGGATAGTAAGTCATCCGTGATCCAGTAATCCCGCAATCGATGTTTCTTGTTGTGCGGCATCAACATCATTAGTGCAAGCCACACATATATTTCTGCAACGTTCACATCTTCCCAATCTACCACATGAGAATGTTCCCGGTGCGTTGCGTGGTGCCAGTTATTGATAATTTGATTGTAAACGTTCGTCTCCCGAACGATCCACGACACTACAGCTACGTCAAAAAAGGCGACGAAGTAATCCATCATCTTTGACGCAGCTGTACAGGGAAATTCTGGTTGAATTCCTGATTCCCGTGCATCAAAAGCAGGAATATCAGGCTGGAAATCCCTGCCATCAGTCCACACAAAGGGACCCACATCTGCTACTCGTCGTCGTGGTGGTTGTGGTGGTTGTTGTTGTTGTTGTTGTGGTCGTGGTTGTGAGGATGGATGCCGTGGTCGTGGTGAAGATAACGGGGAGAGAGTGAGGTCCGCTGAGTCAACAGAAGGATCGTCTGGGTCAGAAGATGGCTCCCTTATCTCGTCCGAGATAAGACGTCCTCTCCTGCCTCCTCTCACTCCTCTTACTCTACCTCCAACTCTCCTACTCCTTGATCGAGTTGTTGGAGGTATATCTTCACCCGACGATGAAGAAGAGGTAAAATGTAACCTCCTCTTCCTCTTAGAGGTTGCTACGGAGCGAGTGGAGGAACCACAAGCTCCACTCGGTCCTGCAATAGGTGATAAATCACCTACAATCCCCCAACTCGTCGACGGGATTTCGACTGGCACAGCAGAGGTTGCAAGTATTCTAACACTTGAAGGTGGCTCACTTACTTGGGAGTGAGGTTGAGCAGGTGGAAAAATATCATCCTCCTCGGTGGTGTAAGTTACCCTCGCTTCGTTATTGATACGAAATTCAGGGTCAGAATCATCTATTTCAAAATAGACATCACTATCATCACTATCACTGTTCACCATAGAGATGGACAATTCTAGTTCTCGCCCTATTGCAGAGTCAGTAAGGCGTTGTGGAAGGCGTCGAGTACGTGGAGGCAACGATGGTGTGGAGGTAGCGAGTGGAGCGCGTCGACGCGAGGGTGTAGCGCGCACCGAATCGGACACGGGAGAATTAGCACTACGTCTTCCCGACATCGTGGTGGGTAGCCTACTGGGGAATCAGACTGACTGAACCCTTTTCTGCTATTGTATGGTAGTTGGCTACACTGCTAAATCGCCCAAACCCGCCCAGAATAGCCGCGCTTGGCTCAAAATAGCGCTAGATCTCTATGACGGTAGGCGCAGTTGCCCGGTTCCTTATGTAAGACGGCTTACGACGTCAACCGGTCTTTAGGGGTTAAACACACATGCTTAATAAACTACATTTGCAATGTAGTACAAAAATTACCTCTCCCTATATAACGATAAGAAAGTTATTGAATTAGTTAGACCTAACTTAATTATTTTATAGAATTTATTGCTGTTCTGTAGCAGTGTCCGGCTATGTCCCGATTAGGTCATGGTAGTTTAACAAGGTTAGGTGCCGGTAGTTATAATTACTGCAATCACATTTGAAATACACATGAAGGTGGACCTCTTATATCCTACAGTGATACTGTGTTTAAGTCAGAACCGGTGAAAGTCAAAGTCCATTCCTGTATTTTAAGATTGATTAAAAACAGAAAAAGTTGGCATGATTCTATAGTTTTACCAAGAACTGATTTCCAATAAAGTACAATACTTCCCTTCACCTTAATAATATTACATAATTATCAAGAATGGGTCACATAACCCCTAAGCAATCCATATAATCTCATATAAGTTAAATTAGATACGAGAACATAAAAAAAAAAATAATAATAATTTATATCATTATCGTGATTCTCCAGGTTTTAACAATTACTATTTTAGTAGAAATGGTAGACTAATATGAACTCTACACCTGCTCTAATCTGTCATTGCTATACTTAAAGCCTTATTTGTGTTGCTATCGCTCTATTTTACAGCCTGTTGCACCTACAATTCATGTATTATTATACTATTAACTTACTTGTCATATCTTTAATGGCCGCCATATTTACTGCTATACTTCTCCTATCCTCCTATCAAGCTCCCCGAATCGCTGCTTTTTGGCGAGCTTGGATGGATACGTGGTTGGTCTTGGTTTTAGTGATTGGCAGCAGGGTCCATCTTGGTGGATCGTCGAATCCTTTTGACCGACCAGAACAGTTCCGCTTGCTTTGGCTTGGTTTAACCCAAGCGAACTTCGTATCCGATTGACGTCCAGATGACGGCTTATAACTTATTCTCTCTTTTGTCTCTCTCTCCCTCCTTCAAAATACTGGTAAATCTGGTGTAATTGTTTTCTCCTAACTCTTCCAAGCTACATGGCACCATTATTTTTTTTTAACCTGGTCCTGTTTCCTGGCGTAATTTCTGGAAGTTTAGGCCAAAAGGAAAAATTAGATAGGTAAGGTCTCCCTCTGTGTGTGTGTGTGTTTGTGTGTGTGTGTTGACATTTTTCCAAATTAAGTTGCATTGTTGGACAGACGTGACGTGTTGTTATGTTCCAGTCAGGTGTGTTTGTGTGTGTGTGTGTGTATGTTCAGTCTCCTCCACTCCCGCTTTCACCAGTTCAGCATTACAATCGTATACACCCGCCATCGTGTGAGCTACCAGTTCCGACTCTCACATCCGAAACACCTGCCATCAACCCTTACTCTTACTGGCAGGTGTTTCGGATGTGAGAGTCGGAACTGGTAGCTCACTGGTCATGTCCTGTATTTTAACACGGTTATTTTCCGGTAGTTTGCCCAGGTTAGGTTAGGTTAGGAAGTTCAGGCTAATTGTAGTTGTAAAATTTGAATATGCCCTTGGAGGAAATGCCAATGAAGAAAATAGTCTTAGAATGGTCTAAATGAATGGGTAATGAAGGTAGAAGGTAGATGGAACCCATATAAGAATAGTAAAACCAACTAAATTTGAGGTAGAATATGTAAACAGAAAATGTTTCATAGTATTAATGTACAAGTTGTATTTGATACAAAATACAATATTATTAACTTGGAAGCAAAGTGGCCAGGCTCAGTCCATGATTCTCGAATTGTTAATGAAAGTGGACTCAAAACAATGTTTGAGACTGGTGCTGTACCAGCTGGTTGCCACCTGCTTGGGGATAGTGGGTATGGTAGTAAATCCTGGCTACTGACTCCATATCTTCGACCTCAGCCTGGATATCAGCTAAACTACAATAGGTAAGTTAATGGAATATATTGCATGGTATAACTTTACTTTTGGACAATACACAACCCTATAGTTAGGTCCCAATATATTGCCCCGGTTATGTCTTTTGAGTCTTGACAGAATTACATAGAATTACATAGATACACGGGCCACACAGACCTAGCGGTCCCTTCGAGGTGGTCCGGCCTTAACGTTAGGGAAAAAAATAATATCAATGATTAGTGAAGGATAGTAAAGGATAGTAAAGCAGAAGGCTCTCTCCCCACCCACCTCTCCCTCGGGCATTACACCCTACATGAAAGTAATGATAGAAGCAGTACCTTGTGGCTGGAAGAAAACAGACACAAGGAAATTTTATAGGAGAGTTGGAAAGTAGGCTTAAATTGAAACACAAATAAATACAAAAAAATAAATAAATATGGATTAGTAAAAGTAAAAAAAAGAATATACATACATATACATACATATACATATACATACACATACACACATGCACACATACACACATCATTTCCTATAGGTTATTTCCTATACTTTACCCTTTTCTACAAGATGTTTGTCGAGTCTTTTTTTAAATGTATTAATGGTTAGACTATTGACTATTAATGATGGTAGGTTATTCCATTCGTTTATAATTGTGTAAGTATAAAAGTTTTTAGTAGTGTCAAGGTTAGCTCTTTTACCAATTAGTTTCATTCCATTGCCCCGAGTTGTACTGTTATGATTTACTTTAAAGAGTTTGCTGGCATCTACATTGTTAAAGTCATTTAGGGTTTTGAAACATTCTATTAGTTGGCTTAGGATTCTTCTTTTTGACAGGGAGAATAGGTTAAGTTCTTTTAATCTTTCCGGATACGGTTTATTTCTTAGTGATGGAATTAGTTTGGTTGCTCTACGCTGAATAGCCTCAAGTTTGTCTATATCCTTTTTCAAATATGGAGCCCAAAATTGCACTGCATACTCCATATGAGGTCTTACTATGCTATTGTACAGAGGCAAAATTATTTCCTTATTCTTATATATGAAGTTTCTTTTAATGAATCCTAGTGCTCTGTTTGCTTTATTTGCTGCAATGGTGCATTGAACTGAAGGTTTGAGGTTCTTGTTTATGGTGATGCCCAGGTCCTTTACCTCTGTAACACTATTGATTTTATACCCATTTATTTCATATTCAAATGATTTATTTTTTGACCCAACGTGTAGTACTTGACATTTATTGACATTAAAGGGCATCTTCCATGTGTTGGACCATTCTCCAATTTTGAATAGGTCAGCCTGTAGTGAGTTTTTGTCTTCCTCATTTAATACTGATTTTCCAATTTTAGTGTCATCAGCAAACTTTGATATGATATTATTTAAGCCAACATCTATGTCATTAATATATATTGTAAATAATACTGGGCCGAGCACTGACCCCTGAGGCACTCCACTGGTAACTGGAACCCATCTAGACTCTACCCCATTAATGATAACCCTCTGTTTTCTACCATTCAACCAATTTTCTATCCATGCATGTACATTACCTTCTATTCCTAATGCTTTTACTTTATTCATAAGCTGCTTATGTGGGACTTTGTCAGATGCTTTCTTGAAGTCAAGATAAATAATGTCAATTGATTTACTGTTATCATGCTGGGAGAAAAGTCTATGATAAAATTCTAATAGGTTTGTTAAGCATGATCTTTTTGCTCTGAATCCATGTTGACTATTTCTGATGAGATTATTGATTTCGAGATGTTCTACCATTTTGTCTTTAATGATGGATTCAAGGAGTTTACCCACGACTGAAGTTAAGCTTATTGGTCTGTAATTACCTGCTTGTTTTTTGTCTCCCTTTTTGAAGATGGGGGTTACATTGGCTATTTTCCAGTCTTCTGGCACATTTCCTTGTTCTAGGGATTTGGTAAATATTAGTGAAAGGGACTCAGCTATTTCCTCACTTGTATTTTTTAATATTCTTGGGTAGAACATGTCTGGGCCTGGGGATTTATTAATGTTCATTTTGTTTAGTTTATCTAGCACCTCCCTTGGGTTAATAATAAAGTTAGTAAGAGTTTCATGCTCTGGGGTTAATGGTTCTCTAGGGGTATCGTTATTTCCATAATTTACTGTAAAAACTGAACTAATAAAGTTGTTAAGTGTGTTGGCTATGTCAGAGTTATCAGTCATCATTTCCCCCTCTTCATTAAGTAATGGACCAATGCCGCTTCTTATCTTTCTATTACTGTTTATATATTTGTAAAATGACTTTGGATTGATCTTACTATCCCTTGCTATTTTTACTTCAAATTGCCGTTTTGCCGATTTTATGAGCCTTTTAACTGATCTACGAGAGTTTTGATACAGAAGGCCCCAGTCCTGTTTAGGTTAGGTTTGTGGTCTGCCAATAGTACTCTTACCATTGGCAATATGTATAACTATGTGATAGATACAGTACAATATATAGTTACTATGTTAAAAATATTTATACATTACTGTACGGTATTAATGGTAAACCTTCACAAGTTGACAGTAGTTAAACTTTTGTTGTCACAGTTATCATGCAGCTCATACCCTGAGAGTATTGTAGTGCATACTGTACCATAGATAGCTCATATTCATACAGCAATATTGTTGAACTGAAGTTGTCAGTAAAGTTACTCTATAGGCTATGTAGGATCCACACTAATATTTATAGATAGTCATTATTTTAACATTATTAATTTCAGAGCTCACAAGAAGACACGAAGTGTTGTAGAGAGGGGGATTGGGCAGTGGAAAAGAAGATTTCACGTACTCCACAGCGAAATTCGTTTAACTCCCGCAGCAAAAGTTTGTAAGATTAGTTTTGTCTGTGCTATTTTACACAACATATGCAAGGACAGAAATATTCAGCTTCTTTTGGAGGATGAAGATGGACATGGCCAACCACCTTCAGAGGACAACCTCCAGATGGCTGACGATGATGACGACGACAATCGTGTTGAGGCATCCCCTGCAGGTATCAAGCCCGGATCGGAGTGCCATACAGGGAAGAGTTTCAAGTAAGTCATTGAGGCATTTATTTTAAACCACCAAAATAACTCGTACTAATGCTGAAACCAGTTATTCTTTTACACTTGAACAGTATCAATGTACAGCATAATGAAAACATTCATGTATAACTGAAGAAATAATTTTCCCTACACAATTGTACTTATGCAGCATTTTTTTTTTTTTATTATTGTAGCAATGTCCAGTAGTGACTTCAGCATCCACTTCAGCTGGAATGAACTATGTAAGTATACAGGGTTATATTAAAGACAAACTTTAGCACATATTAGAGATTCAATTCCATTTTTTATTCCATTATTATTTTACAGACTTAAGCAATTTTGTTCAATGCTAGTGCAATAGCATCTTGAGTTTTTATCGGGACACTGGAGGTAGAGCCTGCGGTTGCTTGAACAGCGGAGTCATCTGCAGGTAGCAGGACGGAGCTGGAGTCATTCTCAGTCACTGCCATTGCTAGTCTATCACATCCACTGGCTTTATCCACGTCCTCCTCCAAGCACACACTAAGGAACTACAGTTTACTTATACTTTTCCAGCTGTGCGACAGAGTCCCTGGTGAGCCTAGCCTGAGGTATGAATGGAGTTCTCTGATTGGCTGTCGTGACGCTTCCTTTACCTATCCTTCTCAGTAGACATTGACTGTAACCACTTGCAACACAATGCTTGACTATTGCATAGTTTATGCATATTTATCTTATATCTGTACCTTCTGCATAAAATGTTATATATATATATATATATATATATATATATATATAATATATATATATATATATATATATATATATATATATATATATATATATAGATATATATATATATATATATATATATATATATATATATATATATATATATATATATATATATATATATATATATATATATATATATATATATATATATATATATATATATATATATATATATATATATATATATATATATATATATATATATATATATATATATATATATATATATATATATATATATATATATATATATAACATTCATTGCTATCCACAAATCCTATGGATGCGATTTTTTTTAATGCAAATACTTGTATAACACTTGCAAGCCATGTTTTGACTTTAACTTGCAATTATATTTATCATTTGGACTGTATTATTTTTTGGAAATTTAATGCTGAGTTTACTGGTGTTGTAGAGGTCACTAGGAAGGTCAGCGTTACAGCAGCCAATCAGAGAGCTCCATTCATACCCGGCGCTAGGCTTACCCTGGACTCGGTCGAAGCGGCTGGACAAGTCTAAATAAACGGAGTATAGTATTAAAATTGTGAACGAAGTTATGTTTAATAAATACCGATTGAAATAGCAGTTTCATTATTCGTTCTAATACTTATAAAACATTTGTTTTTGTTACAGAAAAGAGAAAATAGGCCTAATGTAAGTTTTCAATTGAACCAGCCAACGATAGTATTTTTCTATGAATGTCCTGTACAGGAATAATTTCATATAGTAACCCAAATATATCATGTACACACAATAAGGAAGTAAAGTTAAGATTAATAAATACTGATTGAAAATGTAGTTCCATAACTAAATAAATATCTGCCATCATTGATGGGTGTCTAGATATGTTATATCAATAAATCCTTGACAAGCAATAGATAACATAGAACTGGTAAGTACTACTCTCCTTAGCTGGATTGGTGTGCAGGTTGGGGGCTTTTGGTATCCCTTTGATGGACACATTACCCTTGCCCAAAATATATGCCACCAGCTCATCCAGAGGGTCAAGGGGAGGATGAGGAGAACCACCACCAGGGAATTAATACAATACTCCAATTAAAAATATAAATGAACTGCAAAAAGATTACCGTACTGATTTGGTATATGTCCATATATAAATTATTTATACATAACCTACCAAAATGCCAGTATAACTTAGCCTCACAAAATAAATCTATATTTATATAATATGACCATGAATTCCACAAAGGTGAGGTAAGTTTTTGGTCTAGTTAAGCAATATTGTACTACATAAATTATTAAGAAGTAAAATCCTTATTAACCTGGCCAAGTTTTGGCCGTGAATTCATAAGGATGGTATACCATCGTTTCTGGCATTCCTTCACGGTCCTATTGCCGGCAGGAAAGGCATGTTGGAGTTATGTGCTGATGGTTTCCCAAATTATTTGTTTATTTTGAAAAGTGCACCCTTGGACACTAAAATCAATTCTCATAATATGAACATTATCTGCATATAGCTGCAACAAGTAGCAGGATTCCTCCATAGTCCAATTGGATATCCTCGCCCTCTTCTCCTATACTGGTGTAGATGCTGTAGAATCTTCGTCCATTGTAAGGGAAAGACTACCTTATTTGCTAAAGTATCAATCTCAATGGGTTCATTATTACACCGTCCAGTTCATTTTCATATGATTCGGAGTCTATATCTGTTTCATATTTTCTAGCTCATGTTGTATTGCTTGTCAGTCTCGACTCCAAACCAAGCCAACGTCATGGACTGCTTCCTTCCACAACGAGCAGAGCAGACTGAAACACCAGAGCTCTCACACCTCCACCTTCACTGTCCTCCACCAGAGACTACTCTTCGGGTTGTCACGGACACTGGGCCGTTTCCGTGTCACACCCACTTACTCTACCTACTCTACATTTTTTTTTTTTTTTTTTTTTTTTTATATGATCCGACACTGGACATAGGCTTAATCAAGCCCGTTATCGTGGCCCAGGTCAACTGCTGCTCACACACACACGTCACGACTTCCGAACTGGTACCCAGCCACAGAGAGAGGGAAGTGAGGGTAATTCCCAAATACTGCAGCTGTTATGGTACCAGTGAGGGTGTTTTTACGACGTTCAGTGGCCTTATAGTTAGTGCCTGACACTCAAATCGGAAGAGTAAATATTCTCAGGCCCTCACCTTAGAGGATCGATCTCCCGACCTCTATGGTATGAGTCCAGAACACTAACCACTCAGCCACCTCCCCTGTACTAAGTGTGGTCTGAGCGTCGCTCCCACATTGTGTAGCCTACCTTGCTGCTACCACCTTGAAGAGTCCTGTTCACCTCTTGACTTATATTGCTACAAGTGGCGAGTGTTAATTGTGTGACTTATTGCTGTACCAGTGGCGAGTGTTATTTGTGGGTGGAATGTCTTGTGACTTATTTATAACGTTGATTAAAGGTGGGAATTGTTTTACTCTTGGACTTCCATTATCCTCGGGACTTGCTGGGTGATGCTATTGAGTGGGATATCTGGTGCAATAAAGAGGAGTACTCTGTCAAAACTCCATGTCTACGGCTGAGCTACCCTTCCTCTACATCCATACTGGTAGTGGTGGTAGTTGTAGTACTAGAGGTGGTGGTAATAGTAGTACTAGAGGTGGTGGTAATAGTAGTAGTACTAGAGGTGGTGGTAGTAGTAGTAGTACTAGAGGTGGTGGTAATAGTAGTACTACAGGTGGTGGTAATAGTAGTAGTACTAGAGGTGGTGGTAGTAGTAGTAGTACTAGAGGTGATGGTAGTAGTAGTACTAGAGGTGGTGGTAGTAGTAGTACTAGAGGTGGTGGTAGTAGTAGTAGTACTAGAGGTGGTGGTAATAGTAGTACTAGAGGTGGTGGTAATAGTAGTACTACAGGTGGTGGTAATAGTAGTACTAGAGGTGGTGGTAATAGTAGTACTAGAGGTGGTGGTAGTAGTAGTACTAGAGGTGGTGGTAGTAGTAGTACTAGAGGTGATGGTAGTAGTAGTACTAGAGGTGGTGGTAATAGTAGTATTAGAGGTGGTGGTAGTAGTAGTACTAGAGGTGGTGGTAGTAGTAGTACTAGAGGTGGTGGTAGTAGTAGTACTAGAGGTGGTGGTAGTAGTAGTAGTACTAGAGGTGGTGGTAATAGTAGTATTAGAGGTGGTGGTAGTAGTAGTACTAGAGGTGGTGGTAGTAGTAGTACTAGAGGTGGTGGTAGTAGTAGTACTAGAGGTGGTGGTAGTAGTAGTAGTACTAGAGGTGGTGGTAATAGTAGTACTAGAGGTAGTGGTAGTAGTAGTACTAGAGGTGGTGGTAGTAGTAGTACTAGAGGTGGTGGTAGTAGTAGTACTAGAGGTGGTGGTAGTAGTAGTAGTACTAGAGGTGGTGGTAATAGTAGTACTAGAGGTAGTGGTAATAGTAGTACTAGAGGTGGTGGTAGTAGTAGTACTAGAGGTGGTGGTAGTAGTAGTACTAGAGCTGGTAGACTTGTAGTAGTAGTAGTAGTAGTTGTTGTGGTAATGGTCGTAGTGAATAGGCAGACACACGGTATGTACAGTTCCGGACTCATGAAACGGAGGTTGTGTGGGGCTCACGGACGGGGTGTCTCCGTTTCATGAGTCCGGAACTGTACGTGTGTGATATGGTAGTGGTGGTGATAGTGTATTAGTGGTATTGGTAGTGGTAGTGGCAGGCTGCTTTAAAAACAGCGCTCGAGCCTTTGTTATTGTTTACATTCTACCTAGTGCCGTCTACCGGCCAATATTTTGGGCAATATATTTCTTTATTTAATACAATTATAATTAAATTTGTACATAACTGTAATAGAAAAATATTTATATCATATATTTTCATCTTTTTGAGGTGTTTTCTTATCATTTAATAAAAGGATGACATGCAGAGTTCTGACACTCGTAACAGATTGCTAACTCGGTCATAACTAAGTTTGTCATAATTATGTAAGAATCATAGTGCTTATGACAGAAGTTAATGAATGTTTCATAGCTATGACTAGAGTTATGACTAAAATTTATGACATTCTATAAGAACCACCCCAGATGCTTATGGGACTCGTCTACGGGTCCTAATAGGGAAGTGGATGGGGACGGCTGGCCATTCTTTGATAATTTGTCATGTGATTGGTCACCTCCAGTAAGCGCGTCCCTCATTGGTCCATCATTCCCCCCCCCCCCGCTAAGCTCTTTGGGCTCTTCAACAGCTACATATGTAAACAAACTGAGAGCATAGCCATGGCGGGAGTGAATTCGCCTTTTTTTTTAAATGTAGTTACTGTAACATGGACTTCACAAGAGGGACGCACTTACTGGAGGTGCTGATTGGCTGCACCAATCACAAGACAAATTATCAAAGAATGGCCAGCCGTCCCCATCCGCTTCCTCCCAATAGGGAGTTTTTGCTTGACGTCACGGCACGCTCGGCGGCCATGTTGGTACGTTCTCTTTGTAAACAAACAGAAGGGAATGGCTTCCTCTATCACGATTTATTCATTTAGACGAGTATTTTACCTCCTTTAAGGGGATATTTAAGGATGCCATGGCTTTGCTGCATGGTGGGATGTTCAAATACAGACAAAAATCCTGGTTTGTCCTTGTTTTGGATCCCTAATGTGATAAGAAACCAAGGAGAAGCACACGATGATCGAGAAATTGTCTATCAAGAGAAGGAATTTATGGTTCTCTTGAATATCCAGGGAGCCATCATCAAACCCCTCTCCTCTCCTTACAATCTTGGGGAAGAACAGGAGAAATTGGGGTTTTGGGAAAGGGAAAACCCTAATAATTACAGGAAAATAACGATTAGTTTGAAATTAATATTCTCCTCTATAATAACCATATGGGATAATCATTTAAAATGTTAGCTCATTCAGTGGCAGATATAAAAATAATACAGAGAAATAAGGATAAATATATACCGTGATTCTCACAATAACTGTATGAAGGTCCATATGGTACCCAAGTTGATGCTGGTCTTGATATTTGTCATACCATCACTTCTTTAACTTATTAACCAATGGTAAAACAGTAGTGTGCCTTTACACTTTTGTGGCATTTCATGGACTGGAATTTGTACTCAGGGTTGGGTGATGATATAAAAAAGTCACATAGGCTATGACCAGGTAGTATATTCACCATCTATACAATCGCACTGGCTGCTAGGCTACTCGCCCAACAACTGCACCCTCTTACCATCTTTTTTTATCTTATGCAGTTATGCTATTAATATTTGCATTAACCAGATCAATATTTATGAATGCGTGGACGAGATTTAATTGGTAGGTTTCAGAACTATGATAGCACAAATGAAGAGAACACCCTGTGTTTGTAGTTGATATACGGAGTTATCGTACGTTTAGTGTAATATATAATCATACTATAATTATGTACTGTATATATTTCTTACACTCACACACACATATATATGTATATATAGTTAATATACCGGTATAGAAGTAATATATCCACTTATAAATAGCAGCTGTAGCCTATGTTGTGTACAATTGTAGATGAAGGTTTTGTTGTACTGTAAGTTAATCTACAAGACATCACACAATTCACCTTTCAGATCCAATACCAAATCAAATTATATATTACCAAACAGATTTTTCATTACTATGTTGGGCCCGATTTGGTAATGAATAATACCAAATGGCAACCCTGCCAACGTACCACCATGGCGGATGTTTATATCGTGACGTCACGTCGATCACCTGAGCGAAAACACCCTATTCAGACCCCTTGATTTTCGACCTAATGCTCAAATCGCGAGTTTTAGGAATACGGCCATCGCTCAAGTACCACCAGAAGCAGAAATGACAATGCCATCATGATGGCCGAGTGGTTATCCATGGGCGCCTAGCTTCCCTTTCCTTACTCACCATTGCTGGCGTTGGTTCGAACCCTGCACAGATTTTATCAATTTTCAGATTTTTTTTATAATTTTGACCTTGATCTTTTACGTTTGACCTTGAAAAACAATAGGTGATCTAAAAATGTTGATGCCTACCTGTGGTGAAAATTTCAGCAAAATGTAGACCGCGAACTCTACAGACATTGCCACAAACACACAAGACCACTGAGCAACATACTTGGCGAAATTTCGCCAAGTAATAAAGTTTGAAAGAATCAGAAGGACTCCAATGCATCAAAAGGACATTAAATACACAAACAAGCTAAAACAAGACAAAAGTTCTTGCCCAATAAAATACAGGTACTAGTTAAAGCTTAGAATAGATGTATAAGTATAATTAAAACAGAACTTATAGCACCTGCATGTATTTCTTGAAACACCATTACCACTAGGAAGTAAAAAGTGGATAATAATGAAGCACCATAAACAGACCTCACCCATTTAAGAAGCTATATATTATAGTACAATGTTGTTGTTGGTGATTAATTTAGAACAACTACTGATTCCTCCAACCTATTCCAAGCAATAGGATACCATTATATTTATTCTATTGGACTTGTTTCCTTTCAATACTAAAGAGGAACTGGACATGTCCTTTGTATGATTTTATTTTGGTATTCGCAAGGCAAGTTGTTTCTCAATAGTTTTTTTTCCAGACCGGGTTGATCCAACAATAGGATAAAGTGTCATACACTTTTTTTTTTTTTTTTTTTTTTTTTTTTTTTTTGTAAAATACCGTGTGATTTTGTCTCACCTCCCAAAATAATAAAGTAGGGGGACAATAATATCTTCGTTACAAGAGGAAGATCGGAGTTTACAAGAGTATATTGAAGCACAACCATTTTCCAATGCTGTGGCAACTAGGCGAGATCTTCAGCTTTCTGTGACGTCAGAGACTGTAAGGAAGAGATTGGTGGAATTCGGTTACCACCACCGAACACCGGCAAAAAACAAAAGTTAACGGAGAGACACCGGAAGGCACGACTACATTTTGCTCAACGATACTTGGACCATGACCTGGACTACTGGGGGAGAGTCATCTTCTCCAATGAAAAGACATTTAGTTCTACCAACCATGGGAAACTTCATTGTTACAGTATGAACAATACCAGGTAAGTTATAGTGGTTTTAAAACCACTTACCGTTTTGAATACACTGTATTTAGTAATTAAAACAAATGAAGGCTTAAACAAATTTCCATACGTTCAGAATTATGGCACGTTGTATAATTTTATCAGGGAGGGGTAGGTAGAAGAGTGGTATGGAAGGGAGGTTTGAAGAGGAGTAGGGAAGGGAGGGAAGGGTAGATAGAGTAAAGGAAGGGAAGGGAGAGGGAGTGTCAGTGAGAAGAAGGGTAGGGATTGTTTTTGTTGTTTGGTTTACCAACACCCCCAGAAATATGGGGGGGGAGGGGGGTTGGAGTGAGCCTTTGCCTTTGGTGGCTCACCAGTGAGGCTACTCTGAGGTGCCTATTACCTTGGTGGTGGATAGGTAGTGACCACCACCACCACCACCAGTGTAGCTGTTGGTGTTTTAGAAATAAGGTGAGATGCTGTGACTGGTGCCTCAGGAACAGTATGGTGAGGTAAGACAGGATGACCCTGTCTAATACTAGCAGTGGCAGGATAGTTAAGGAGATAGTGTAGCAATGGTAGTGTTGGTCTCAACATCACAATGGCTGCACCTCTCTTCAGTGGCAGGATTGAATATTTGTACTTTACATTTATACCCCAGACGTATTCTATGGAGGGATGTGCAAACATGTGATGGGATGGTTTTTGATACAGTGAGAGGCTGATATTGTGTGGTATTTGCATACCATGTAGCTGATGGAGATGCTGCTGCTACACACTCTTTATGTTTTTCTTTAGCCAGTAGGTGAGCATCCTGGGCAGACCCAGGGTGGTGAGGCATCATTGTAACTGGTATAGGCAGGGCCAAGTATGACTTTGCATGCCCTCTTCTGAATCTTCTCTAGCTGTTGTTGTTGTGTTTTGTTCAGAGATGAAGACCATGCTGGGGAGGCGTACAGCAGTGAGGGTAATATGAAGGAGGTGTAAACTGCCTTCAAATCCCCTGCTGGAGTCCCCAGAGACCTGAGTCTCTGCAGCATGTACAGCTTGTATGAGGCTTCCTTGACCATCCTAGCTACATGTTGCTTCCATGATAATTTATCATCCACAGTGATGCCGAGGAGCTTGAAGGAGTGGATGACTTGGAGTGGATGAGGGCCAATTGTGAGCTGGGGGGTCGGCACAGCTGTAGATGAGGTGCAGACGTGCATCACTAAGGTCTTGGTGTGGTTGATGGTGACGTTGTTGTGCTCTGTCCACGTCTGCAGTCTGTCAAGGGTTGCTTACAGTGGGTTGTAATCTGGCGTCCTAGTGTTGACTGGGATGCCAACCATGAAGTCATCCACGTGTTTCTATTGATGCTGGGTGTCGGTAAGGGCATCATTAATGAGCATGAGGAAGCATAGTGGTCCAGATTTAGTTTCTTGTGGAACCCCGCACGTCAGCTGTTGTAGGGGAGGTATGGAGCCCTGATAACAGACCGCCTACTACCTCCCTGTGAGGAAGTAAGCCAGCCAAGCTACAAATCACTACAGTGTGAGATGGAAAGAGAGGTTCAGTAAAGGAAAGTGTTTCATAAGGTGGGTGTATGAATTTAACACAGTTTTTCTAACACCGTTTTCTCCAACACTTGTGATGGTTCTCCAACGCCTGATTGTTTGGCCTAGACATTACTATCTAATGATTCCATCTGATTAATATAAAACTGTTCTACCATGTTGTATGGATTGTAATTGCATACAAAATCATCACATTATTTATTTTCAGGTCCTTTTTGCATAATCACACTAATTATTTTAGGCCAAACAAAATCATGTTGGAGATAGTGAGAAGGAGAATGTGGTGTGGAAATGAAGGAGTAAAGTGAGTACTGGAAATGGGTAAAGGAGAAAGGTAATGGCAAGAGGATGTGGGTGAGGTGTGAGACAGGGTGTGTAGAAGTGACACAGTGATCATTGGGTAGTTAAGTCACCCTCCATTACAAAACAATATACGTTGGTAACCAGTAACACAAAGTAATGAATCAGAAAATGTCTTGACTGAGGTCAAGTAACAAAATTGACCCACTAGTAATATATTGCAACAATGAATAGATGGTGGAAGGTTTAATTGCATAACATGGTAATATATTGCAACAATGAATAGAGGGTGGAAGGTTTCATTGCATAACATGGTAATATATTGCAACAATGAATAGAGGGTGGAAGGTTTCATTGCATAACATGGTAATATATTGCAACAATGAATAGAGGGTGGAAGGTTTCATTGCATAACATGGTAATATATTGCAACAATGAATAGAGGGTGGAAGGTTTCATTGCATAACATGGTAATATATTAAAAAAATTAACCCTTTATTGCATACATATTCATTTTTTTAATTAAATTTTTTTCAGGTAGATAAATATTGTCTATGTGATGAAAACAACCTTCAAATACCTTGCTTTTATTTTGTTTTGTATTTTGTAATAGAGTTACAGGTATGGTAATCTGAGGCAACATTGTATACAAAAATAACATATTTTATTGATATGAAAATAGATAATTGTTATGGCAGTAACATTTCATTTATCACAAAAAATAAATAACTAGTAATTCTTTGGTTGCAATTCCTTTCAAGATTAATCAAATCTTCAATAAAAACTACAGGTACTTCTATATCACAAAGTAGTTACATGTTGAGTAAAAATTATATATGTAATAATTTTTTACAATATGAGACATAATAGTCAAACTAATTGTCCTCTGAACAAAACTATATTATCTTTCTCTACCTACATTACCTATGCTTTGGCACTGCAATACTCTATAGGCTAAATAAGAAACAGTTAGACTTGGGTGTGAAACACAAATTAACCTTGCATTTGTGACAGAACACATTGCAAATTCCAGATCATCCAGGATTCTTGCATCTTGCATTCTTTTCTCCAAAATCTGGAAAATGGTCATATTTGTCAGTTCTAATTGGTTTGGCTGGTATTTTCACTGTTGGACCGCTCCTAGCTTTTTCTTTGTACAGCTCCTCAACATCCACAGATGGTCTTCCCCTTTTAGTTGCAATAGATTTTCCTTTCTGGGAGATCCTTAGGTATGAACTCCAATACAGTCTTGCTCTTGGAAGTTTTACTATGCTCATTGTGAATAACATGCCTATAAACTGCTCCAACTCACTCTTTGTCAAACTAAGGGGTTTGTTAGGATCATTCTGAATTGCAAACTTGTTTGATTCTTCAACTAACCATTATTTCATGTTATTGTCATATAACTCATCAAAATATTCTATTGGGCTTTTCACACTACCATCACTAGTATGAACCTGACCCAAAAAGACTTTCTCTAGAAATTTTACATCTTCTGGCCTTTTATTCTTCCATATTGTTCTCTTTCCTTTACCAGATGTGCTTGGAAACACCTCATGTTCGCTTTCATCTCCATCATCCTCGCTTTCTTCATCTGAAATCTCCAAATCTTTTTCTGGATCATAGTCATTATCTTCACTATCTAAATTTTCATCTTCAGACTTCTCTGGCACACCAACATCATATGTTTTTCCATAGAAAGCAGAAGGGTTCATGGCTGAAAAAAAAAATATAGGATTAGTTCTAATAATCAACCTTACTTCATATGAATTTACGTTACTTGAAAGTAATTATTATTATTATTTATATTCAATACGGCATGCAAACACCAATATGTTGCGGTTTAGGTGAATAATGTTGCCTCCAAGGAACAAACATCTCTGGTGAATAATGTTGCCTCAAAGATACAAACATTTACATACATACAGTATTACATTTGTTTTTATACTGCCTCATGTTCATAATGTTGCTTTAAAAACACTAACCACCTCAAACTAGGAAGTGAGGAGAAAACAAAACATTTTATACACCAAGACCACATTGTTGACTCAATTACACATGCCAAAATCATTCCAACCATGGATTTTTTTTATCCAGACTAAACAAGTAATCAGCCCATTTCAGTCAAACATGATCACTTTATATGCTATGATTTTTGAGAGACCATATCTGCATATGTGTGGTGGTGACACGATTGAATTTCGTGACTAGTGATGCCTTCCTCAAAATCTCATGAAGGCGTGTGCTCTCCCCCCTATGGTTGGCCTTCAACTGGAGAGTCAGCTGTTGGGGCCGAGGTATTATAGGAAACGGACTCTAGGGGAGTATCATACCAAATTTCAAACCGTTTACCTCGGGCAACTCTGAGCCAATGATTTTTTTTCGGATTGTTAATTTCGGGCCCTAGTATACATTATATAGACTCAAGCTATTCCCTTGGAATTCTTCTGTTTTCCTTTTCCTTCTGTTTCCTTTTGGTTACTGTTTATCTTTATTTTATTATTTTCGCATATTG
>JAWZYT010004505.1:2500-43303 GCA_034508575.1 Petrolisthes manimaculis
TAGTGATGATGACACTATATATAATATAATATAATAAAAACAATAACGAAAACCCACAATGAAAAACTAACACCACCACCCTAAAAAAAAATGGACAAAATAATAATGATAATAAATAACAAAAAATAATAAAAAAAATATTAATAATAATAATAACATAACATAATAAAGGTCACATGAAGCCCCTACCCCCCCCCCCCCCCACACACACACACCATACCAAGTACAATGATGGGGCGACCTAAGCCTATCGTTATCGTATCGTAAACACCATGGCATCACCCGTCACCACAAACCAAATAAATACCCTGTGTAATCATATATATGTCTTAAGAAATTTAAGTAAATTATTAAAGTCTAACTAACTACAGTCTAACTAATTACAGTCTAACTAATTACTGTCTAACTAATTACAGTCTAACTAATTACAGTCTAACTAATTACAGTCTAACTAATTACAGTCTAACTAATTACAGTCTAACTAATTACAGTCTAACTAATTACAGTCTAACTAATTACAGTCTAACTAATTACAGTCTAACTAATTACAGTCTAACTAATTACAGTCTAACTAATTACAGTCTAACTAACTACAGTCTAACTAATTACAGTCTAACTAATTACAGTCTAACTAATTACAGTCTAACTAACTACAGTCTAACTAATTACAGTCTAACTAATTACAATCTAACTAACTACAGTCTAACTAACTACAGTCTAACTAATTACAGTCTAACTAACTACAGTCTAACTAACTACAGTCTAACTAATTACAGTCTAACTAATTACAGTCTAACTAATTACAGTCTAACTAACTACAGTCTAACTAATTACAGTCTAACTAATTACAGTCTAACTAACTACAGTCTAACTAATTACAGTCTAACTAACTACAGTCTAACTAACTAGAAGAGAGACCAATGAATGAGAGAGAGGAGAAAGAGACAGAGCAACGAATGAATGAGAGGAGGAGGAGGAGGAGGAAAACTAACTGTCTGTCTATGAGTCAGAGTGTGTGTGTGTGTGTGTGTGTGTGTGTGTGTGTGTGTGTGTGTGTGTATCTAGGTAACTGGTTCAACACATACACGCCAATAACCAATCAATCAAACCCACCAAACTCACCCAGGCAGTTTTTATCACGACCAGATTCACTTTATTTTCCAGAACATGAACGGTACATGAGGCCTCTGGTGCTTGGGCATGTGTGTGCGTGTGTGTGAGAGAGAAAAAAAAACAAAATAATAACAATAACAATAACGACCAAAAACAACACACACACACACACACAAACATTAACAACAACATCAAACCACACCTCACCACCACAACACAACATCAACAACCCACACCCACAACAACAAACAAACAACAACAACATTATTAACCCCACCTGTTCCCACCCCACCCACTTATTCACACACTCTCCCTCTCTCTCTCTCCCTCTCTCTGTATCTCTCTCAGGCGGACAGACCACCTTCTTCGGCTTTCTGAATTGTTTCGTCCACACTGTCATGTATCTGTATTACCTGCTGGCTGCTATGGGACCCAAAGTGAGGCCTTACCTGTGGTGGAAGAAGTACCTCACCAAGCTACAGATGGCTCAGTTTATTACGATGATGGTCCATGCCTCAGTGGTACGTAAATGTGGATGTGTGTGTATATATTATAACAACAAATTTATTTTTCTAAGTTGTACAGTATGATGGGTGACTGAATTCAATGTCAAAAATATAATATACAAATATATCAATACATACATGAAATACTGATAAAATCTTCGTTATATTAGTGGCTGAATTCCTTCCACATTATGACTGTCAACTCAACTCCTCCCCTCCTTCCTATCCACTAAATAACTACCTACATTAATACTAGTCAACTCAACTCTCCCACTTTCCTTCCACATTAATCCTGTCAATTCAGCCCCCTCCCCTTTCCCATCCACTTAATAACTACCTTTAATAACTATCTTTACATACATTAATACTAGTCAACTCAACTCTCTCACTATCCTTCCCTTTACACCTTTACATACATTAATACTAGTCAACTCAACTCTCTCACTATCCTTCCCTTTACACCTTTACATACATTAATACTAGTCAACTCAACTCTCTCACTATCCTTCCCTTTACACCTTTACATATATTAATACTAGTCAACTCAACTCTCTCACTATCCTTCCCTTTACACCTTTACATATATTAATACTAGTCAACTCAACTCTCTCACTATCCTTCCCTTTACACCTTTACATATATTAATACTAGTTAACTCAACTCTCCCACTATCCTTCCCTTTACACCTTTACATATATTAATACTAGCCAACTCAACTCTCTCACTTTCCTTCCCTTTACACCTTTACATATATTAATACTAGTCAACTCAACTCTCTCACTATCCTTCCCTTTACACCTTTACATATATTAATACTAGTCAACTCAACTCTCTCACTATCCTTCCCTTTACACCTTTACATATATTAATACTAGTCAACTCAACTCTCTCACTATCCTTCCCTTTACAGAGTGTGGTTTCAGGATGTCAGGCTGGTGCTCCACTCATGAGGATTATTCTCGTCATGGCAGCCATCTTCCAAATCCTCTTCACAGACTTCTACATCAAAGCCTACCTCAACAGAACTTCAGGAAAGGTATGGTTTTATAAATGTATAATGTCTGTACTGAACCATGGGCGCAGAATAAATGTATAATTATATGTGTGATAATATAATAATCCATTTACCTACCTACCTACCTACCTATACCTACCTACCTACCTACCAACCTACCTACTTAAACTACGAAATCATACATTGCTCTTCTATCCATTCCCAACAGACGAAGAAAATAGCATCCCCAGTCTTCTGTAATACTCTGAACAACTTCCAACAACAACCAGCAACACCCTCTCCCATCTCACTCCATAAGAAAATCAACTCAGAGATGAAGGTGGAGGAGGAGAACCAAGGAGAAATAAGACACCGTTGCAGTAGAGTGGACTGATGTTGATGATGATGATGAAGAGGGAGGGGAGAGGGAGGATCAAGTGGAAATAAGACACCATTACAGTAGAGTGGACTGAAGTTGATGATAATAACACTGGGAGGGGAAAGGGAGGATCAAGTGGAAATAAGACACCATTACAGTAGAGTAGACTGATGTTGATGATAATGACACTGGGAGGGGAAACGAAGGCTGTATGCATGAACATTCTTAGGGGTAGTGGTGGTAGTGGTGGTGGTGTTGATACGATACGATGGTGCATGGTTCTGTGCGTGTGTGTGTGTGTGTCCATGGAGTCATTGTCGTAGTGGTAGGCTAATACTGTACACTCGCAATCCAAAATATGTATCCAGGCTTGTGCTTCGAATAGCCTGATCGAGTAGTAAGTGCAGCTCAAGCAAATATAAAACAGAATCAACGTTGTAATTGGTTCACTAGTATGTCAAATGATTCGAAAATTACACCACGACCTGGATATATATTTTGGATTGCGAGTGTACAGTCATGAACACTAATAAGTATACAGCTTTGGTTGAAGGTTTGCATGGTCCAATGGAGATCTAATTATTGTGCATGACGTATTTTCTGTCTCTAGGTATTCGAAACACACCTGAATGCTTATTAGTGCTCATGACTGTACAGCCATGGGTGATAGTGCTTGATCAGGGTCTAAGGAGTGTTGGAGAGTAACTGAACAGAGTTCGAAAAAGTGAGTCTTCTAAACCTCTCTCAACGTTGAGAATGGTTTGGAAAATTCACTTGTTCGAACTCTGTTCAGTTGCTCACCAACACTCCTTGGACCCTGGTCAATCACTATCAGCCATGGCTGTACCATATGCACGCTATTCGTTAGTATTGTACAGTCGGCGGCAGAAGTCCTGTCGTCTAATCTGCTTCACCGAGACACACAGTATTCATGGACTCGAGAAATACACACGTTTTATACACTTAATAATCTCGAGTCTATGAAATCGTATGCCACGGTGAAGCAAGTGAGGCGACAGGACTTTTGCCGCCGACTGTACCACCATAGATATTCCTGCATGGGGTTGGTTCTGTGTTGGTCCTGGAAATAATTTATGTGATCTGTGTTATAAAAATGGTAGAAGATTATCAGTCTGTTTGGTCTCGTGTGCAGGAATGAATGAATAAATGAGTGAGTGAGTGAGTAAGGCTTGATTAAGTGATTGATTGGTTGATATCAGGCCACGCAACAGTGAGGTCATATGGCACCCGAGGAAGAAGATGCTTGAGAGGTGAGACAGTAAGCACAACAGATAAAAGATGAAAAAAAAGGGGATAGGTGGAGAAAGGAAGAGACAAAGAAGGAACAGCAAGCACAAACGAAGATGAAGAAGGAAGATAGGATATTTACAGTGCATGCAGGAAGAGAAATGAGGAACAACGAACACAAGGGAATAAGAAGGAGAAGAAAGAAGCAGGAATGGAGGAATAACGGAAAAAGCGAAAGGGATTAACTGACTGACCAGGAACCAAAAGAAAAGATAGAAAATAAAACTAAGAAAAAAGGAGAAAGGGAAGAACAACAAAATAACCGAAATGGACTGACTGACTGACCTGGAACCAAAAAAAAAAAGAAAAGATAGAAAATAAAAACGAAGAAAGAAAAGACAAAACAAAAAAACAACAACAACAAACTGAATGACCTACCTACCTACCTACCAACCTACACATCCATATAACTAACTAATTTAGCTTATAACTGACTGGATGTGACCTCTACTCCGAATATCCGAATTTATTGACAGCTTTTTATCGTCTCATAATCATACTGTATATATGTTATTTCGGTGCCTTGCCGGACAGATAGATAGATAGATAGATAGATGGGTAGGATGGGAAAGTCACAGAATTAATATATTTTAGGCTCTGCGAGAAATAACTTTAGGCCCCGCGAGAAATAAATTTTAGGCCCCGCGAAATAATTTTAGGCCCTGCGAGAAATAATTTTAGGCCCTGCGAGAAATAAACAAACAAATCCGAGTACAACGAGGATAAATCAATTGCCCTCCAATAATAATAATAATAATAATAATAATAACAATAATAATAAATGTCTCCTCTACCTCCCTTAATTAATAAAATTCTGTGATGTCACTTCTTACCCTTCTACAATATAAGGCAAGGTTGTCTGGGA
The DNA here is from genome assembly GCA_034508575.1 of Petrolisthes manimaculis. Lineage (NCBI taxonomy): Eukaryota > Metazoa > Arthropoda > Malacostraca > Decapoda > Porcellanidae > Petrolisthes > Petrolisthes manimaculis. The sequence goes on from JAWZYT010004505.1 coordinate 7,666, forward strand.
ATAACTAACTGCCATATGTATATAATCGCATAGTTATAATAGTCTGTAAGTGCAAATATATATATTTTTTTCAATTTTCTTTTTTGTATATAGCTTGCCTTGTCCGTGTTTCATACCCATTAATTATATATACTGCTTATAAGGTAAAGGACCCCCCCCCATCCACCCCCATATGTGGTCAGAAAACAACATTGCCACCAGACACCACCTACATTTATCTAAGGGGGTGCGGGAATAGGGGGACAGGCTTGGCGGGGGTTAGAAAGCCTGTCCCCTATTCCCGCAGCCCCTAACCGCCACCAAGCCTGTTCCGCTACCCCTGCACCCTCCTAAACTCCCCCCTCAAGCCTGTCCCCTACTCCTGCATATATATATATATATATATATATATAGTTGGTGAGCAACTGAACAGAGTTCGATCAAGGAAATTTTCCCAACCATTCTCAACGTTGAGAGAGGTTTAGAAGACTCACATTTTCGAACTCAGTTCAGTTGCTCTCCAACACTCCTTGGACCCTGGTCAAGCACTATCAGCCATGGCTGTACATGATATATAGTGTATACAAAACCCTTGTCTGTCTTGTAATATAATGCGTAATTATTGGTGGTACGAACTGGAGATTGTCTATATATAAATAACCCTCACATCATCGTACCTCTTTCATCATCAAACAAACAGACAGTCCAATGGATGTAAGATAATTACTGGACATGGTTTTGTTTACACTCACTCTACTTAGTTAAGTAATCATCAATTATATAATATTATGTTATCAACAACTGTATCATTATAATTATCAACTATCATTATACCTGGTGTTTCATATATTATTATTATAATATTCGTGCCAAATCTGAGCAACCACTGTATAATATTACACTACGTCATTATATTATATTAAAGGGAGTAATGCACTTGTAACTAGTACAGTTGGCCACACATGAAGCTGGTATGGCTCGTTACTTGTGAGGTGGCTACAAAAGAAAGGAAAGTGATAAAAGATGTGGTTTGTTGACAGGCAGACAGTAAAATATATTATTACTGTCTGCTTGTCAACACACTATAACTTTTGCTCACTTTCCTTCCTGTTGTATCTATTTCCCAACTAGCGAGGCGTACCAGCTTCATGTGTGGGCAACTGTACATTACAGCGCCTTGATTCCTCCTCCAACAAATGTCAGAAAACAACAGGACCAAAAGGAAGATAGATAGATACTGTATAATAATTTATATCCTGTTGCTTAAAATAGTTTGGAGGAATCAGGCATTTGCTCCACATAATTACTAACAATATCACCAATACTATACTAACACCACCTCAATGCAAGTGTTTCAATGCAAAATAGAGTTAAATATACACATACATAATACTCGTCCAATTATTGTCTGGTATAAATATAATGCATCAATTTACACCCATAATCTCCAGGAACTTGTTGTAGATTTATATTGCCTGTATAAACTGTGAATAAACTTTGTATTGAGCATTTATATAAAGGTTTGCTTACTGATGACCTGATGTGGCATAATTATGTTGGTTCACTTATTTGCATACAGAATCCATAAAAAAAAAGGTTTACAGATGTTTTTTCCAAGGTTTTAGAGAGAGAGAGACTCAGAAAGAGTAAATTAAAAAGTACAATAAACTTGGTACACACACACAAACACACTGAATGGTAAAATCAACTAGGTACAAACACACACACACACACACACACACACAGGGTCTGCAAACATTCTCTCTCTAAATATAAATTAAAAAAATAACTAAATACTGTACAATAAAGACACACCACTTGACAGCTGCAAGAAGTGGTAAATAGAAATGTCCACACAAGGAACCTACAGTACAGTACACAGTGAAAGCTTGTTTGTTTGTTTGTGTATCACAGTGTATGCTAAGACAACCCATAAATAATAACATCTCCTTACCTCCCTCGACACCTCATAATTATCATCATTAGCGACAACATTGCATTTGCAGAAAAAGCAAGCATGTTATGGGACCCTGTGATGTATGTACCGGTAGTTAGAAAGTTGGAGGTAAACTAGTCCTTTAAATATTGCCACGAAACACACACACCTACTGTATATGGAAGGAGCTTGATTCGTGGTATAGTCAGGAGGAATCAGAAGCCTCCAATTCTCATACATGATCACAGGGTCTTTAATTAATGTATATAGGCATGTACAGACTATTGGGCATGACTGTACAGCAGAATATTATTTATACTCATTGCAGACCACCAACAAAAATATCATCGTTTTCCCTGTGTTCTGTTGTTATAGTCCATACATTATAATCATATAGTACAGAACATACATTAAATTATATATTCCATACATTACAGGTGGGTATAACTTGTTCACAATTATTATTATTATTAACTAGTGTGCTGTTTCTAATAGGTAGTGCGAAATTAATACTATAATTACTTCAACAACAAAACCTACTACTGTACTAGGCTACTTATGTGTGTGTGTGTGTGTGTTGGGGGGGGGGGGTCGGGGGGGGGTGTATGTCGGGGGGGGGGGGGGGTTGGTGGGGGAGACTCACTTGTTGGTAAATTGGAGGGGGCTACTGATTCCTCCAAACTAGGCCAAGAAACAGATCACCAAATACAGTAGAAACAATAAACCACAGAAGAGGTCATTTGTTACTTGGCGTAGTTTAGAAAAATCACTGACCCTCAAAAAAAAAAAAAAAAAAAAAAAAAAAAAAAAAAAAAAAAAAATTAATAATAAGAATAATAAATAAATTAAACGAAATAATAATGTTTCTCTCGGTAATAAATGAGTGGTGCTTGTTAGAACTACATTAATAAGATGAGGTGAATAAGACATCACTATTACAAAAAAAGAAATATTGGTGCTGCATTACATACATACATATTACATACATACATACATACATACAGTACAGACAAATTTAAGGGGATATATAGCACACTTATAGTACATTGGAGTGACCTGATTCCTCCAAAGTATGCCTTACAGGAAACAGGACCTGATTAACACATATAAAGGTGGCCTGTCTGTTGCTTGGAATTGTTTGTAGGAATCACTTGCTCCACTTTTACCATCAACACTGTACAGCCACAATCAAATAACTACACACACTTTTCTTTCATCGTGTCAATAAATCAGTATCATATCAGAATATAATCATACAACACCTTATATCAATTCAACCCCCTCAATTATTATTGAGGGGGTTGAGTTGATGTAAGTTGTTGTATGATTATATTTAGATATGATACTGATTTATTTGCACGATGAAAGGAAAGTGTTGGTGGTTATTTGATTATGGCTGTACCAGAAGTGTATTGCCCTCTTAATGTTAATGCTATCAGTACAGTACATAATAATATCTACATACAATAATTAGTCTATTCATTACATCACATAAGTCTACATACAGTACAGTACAAGTATATTCTTCTTCTGAGCAGTCATCACCAAAAGTCCTCTCCACACTCCCTTTCAGAAACAGTATTGATAATTCTATATCTATTCTATTTTATATCTATTGTATACTGTACTGTATATTATTAGGAAAAAATTAATATTACATCTGGAGTGTTAATTATTGCATCATAGGATTACAATTAATTAATTTAAAAAGGTGAAAAAAAAAAATCTGGCTGTAAATGGCAGCTGTTAGTAGAAGAGGTAAGTATTATCATCTCATTTAAGACACAATTGGTCATTGATTGGATTGGATCGATTTGTATTAGGCGCCGTAACAGCGAGGTCATATGGCAACCGAGGAAGATAGGTATTTGAGGGTCATATTCAAGAACCGTAGGCAAATCAACATGTATACAAAGCCACCGTAGCGGTACCACGAGCGCCATTGTCAACACTAAGGATATCATGGTAAGCGGCCCCACACATGTATCTGAATATTGGACCTAGCAGAGGGGTGACAAGACCGGACTTTTGGTGACGACTGTACACATAAAAAACAAGAAAGCATATCCTGACTACAGTACTTTTCTATTGTAATACATATCTTTAATTTAGGGGAGAAGCTCTTCATTACCTTACCGGTAGGCATATTGGAAGGTTACTGATGCCTTCAAACTATGACAGCAAAAAAAAAAAATAAAAAAAAAAATAGGAGAATTGTTTTATGACATAGTTTGGAGGAGGATTCAGTAGCTTTATAATTTTAGTACATATATCTAAAAAAAAATAAAAAAAAATAAAAAGGGGGGTATTCAGTAGCCTTCCAATTTTAGTACATACATATATCTAAAAAAAAAAAAAAAAGAGGTTCTCCCCTTACAACTCGAGGCTCCAGTTCCCATTAATAATATTCACTACATGTAACAGTCTCTTTCCTTAATTAGTACTGTTATGATATGCGTAACTATACACTGTTAATAATGCATGATGATGTAATGTAATCTGTTGTGGTCAGAAAAATAATAATGATGGGACGTGTTGCAAATTCCTCCACACTCTATCAGGGCAATTTTTTTTATTATTATTTATCATTATTATTATTATTATTATTTTATTTTTGGGGGGATGCAGAAACTTCAATTATACTCTGACTGTATCACAGGGTCCATAATTAATCAATGGGGTAATTTGTTTGTAGTGATTCCTCCAAATAATGCCAGGAAACAGACTTGTACCCCAAATATTATAAGGATACTATAAGATCCATTTCGTAGCACAGTTTATAGGACTCAGTAGCCATCAATTTGTGGACTATCAATATTATTATTATTATTTCCCCCGTCAGACTAAATTAAGAAAAGGGAATGATGAGGTGACAATTAATGATGGAATACTCTGGGTGATTTTACATTGCTATGCTAAAGACAACATGTGATAATATACAGTACAGTACAGGGAAGTGCATGGATTCACGCACCTCGGCTCTCTAAGGGGATAGTATACTGCATACATCTGGTACAGTTGCAAAAAAAGGTATTGCAACAACTATTGATACAACATTAGATTTATTAATGTCCATAGTTGTTCGTAGGGATTATAAGTATGTATTACAGAAGGATATGTATATTTCCTTCTGTTATACATGCTTATAGTACCTACAAAAAATAGTTGTGGATATTACTATGGTTAAAGTTCTATCAAGATTTGTCGCAATACACAGTACCTTTTTTGGCAACTGTACATTAATTGGAGCACCTTGATTTCCCCAAACTATGCCAGGGAACAGACCACCTCAATGTTACATGAATAGGGGAACTGTTTCGTGGCGTGGTTTGGAGGAATCTGTTGCCCTCCAATAAATTGAGAGAGAGTACGTAGGTTCGGTAGAGATGGAATGAGCCCTGAAAGAGAAACGTGAAAAAGAACTGATAATGGTACAGTACAGCCGGGGAATAAAACATCTGAACACCGCTGGCGACTTCTGGCAACAAACCCCATGAAGTAAACACATTGATGGTGTACAGTAGAGACCCTATATATAGTCTATAGGGTCTCTAGTGTACAGTCATGAGCCAAAGTAAGTATCCAGGTCTTGTAGAAGTTCGTTTACTATTTATCTATGTGTTGTTTACTCTTGGGTTTGTTGCCGGAAGTTGCCAACGGTGTACCGATACTTCATTACCCGGATGTACAGAGCAGTATTCAAGATCATATTAATTTTCAGTCCTTACTTACATACTTAGAAGATTACTTGAATTATATCATAATTATCTAATGTAAAGGAAATGGTGCCTGTGTTATTTTTCAGGGCTACAAAAGGAGACAAATCTACTTTTCAGGGGAGATTCTTTTGTTGGTGAATTGAAAGATCTCTGATTCCTCCAATCTATGCCATGAAACAGATCCCCTATTAATACCAATGAGGGCATCTGTTTTCTGACATAGAAAGGAGGAATCAGCAGCCTTTCAATTTGCCAACAAGACAGTCTCCTTTTGGGATAACATTTGGTTTGGGATCCCCTTGATACTACAAAGTGTAAGTTCTATCCCAAGTCACTAATCATCTACTTCTACTCTACCGTACTTCTACATCTACGTCAACTTTTACTTTTACTCTACTCGGAACAACACGCCACCAGTCGTTTGTAAAGTACTGCATCGTAACCTAACTTAGCCTAACAGTTATTAGTCTATAAAAGGCATCCTTGTTGTATAAATAGTTAAGTTTCTATCGATTGTCTGTAAATATTCCTGGTAAACCACCCCACTTGGTGACTAACTAATTACAGTATGGCAACAGTAAGTACCTTTATGTATTGTGTTGTCTCAGTGATGTGCTCGCTTCCTCTCCTTAGCCACGTCTTCCAGGCCAGCTGGGACACACTGGAACGGTTTTATCATCATGCCTTCACTGATGGAGTTGGCATGGCCATTCCTCATCTCTCCGTTTGGCAAGCTTTCCGCCTTATCCTTCAACTGTTTCTGTAAAATGATAGTAAAAGAAAAGGAAAGATATAGTGATATTCTCATAACACTCTAAAGCCTGCCTTCATTTTCATCTGATACTACATACAACATTCCTGTGTTTGGCATTTTATCAACCAATACCACCAGAAAAGGGTTTAAGATCAGTGTTTTTCTCCTCTACGAAGCAATTCAATCAAGGTTTGGTTAGGTTAGTGTAAATCATGTCAGTTAAGGAAAGGGGTGGTACAGTGTTGGCAAATCTGGAGTACTAGGATTCCCCTAAACTATTCCAACCAACAGGCCAACATTATATTGCTAATCTAGTCCTGTTTCCCGGCATACTTTGGAGGAATCAAGGCATTCTAATGTACCAAAGTATCTTCCCCCCCTTAATTAAGTTCTTGTAGCCAATAATGAATACCATCTCAATTCTCACCTTGGCTTTGCCCTTCATCTGGTAAGCCTTGATGTAGAAGTCAGAGAAGAGAGCAAAGAACATGATGGCCTGAACACACAGCCACCTCAGTAGACACGGGTGTAGGGGAACCTCACACTCCACAAAGGCCAGCTGGTGGGGGACAACACATACACACATACACATTACATTAAGGTCCGTTCATTATAATTCAGGCATTATAGTTCATTGTACAGTGTAGTAGCTTTTATTTATATAGATTTCAGACATATTCTGTAGCTATAAACACACACATACACGTATATTACTTTTTATGACACACACACAGAGACATCTATTATTTTTTTCAACACACACATACAATATACAACACAAAGTCACACACTGCCATCGTAAACAAACACTGACCGTAATGCCGTGGAAGAAGACGATGGTGAACTGAGCCATCTGCATTGAGGTGAGGTACTTCTTCCACCACAGGTAAGGCCTCAGTGTGGGTCCCATGGCAGCCAGCAGGTAATACAGGTACATGACGGCGTGTACAAAGGCGTTGAGGAAACCCATCAGAGTCCCGTGGCCACCTGGACACGCACATCGTCACAGTGAATATCAACAGACACAGTAATTGATGTAGGATGGGAAGTATAGATTAAAATAAAAAGTTGAAACAGACACAGTAATTAATTGATGTAGGTTGGGAAGTATAGATTAAAAAAAAAGTTGAAACAGACACAGAAATTAATGGATGTAGGTTGGGAAGTATAGATTAAAAAAAAAAGTTGAAACAGACACAGTAATTAATGGATGTAGGTTGGGAAGTATAGATTAAAAAAAAAGTTGAAACAAACACAGTAATTAATGGACGTAGGTTGGGAAGTATATACTGTATATTAAAAAAAAGTTGAAAGAGACACAGTAATGGATGTAGGATGGGAAGAATAGATTAAATAAAGTTGAGTGAGAGGAAAGTGACTGATTGACTGACTGAGTAAAATGACTTCTGCTTCTTATTATAAATCAATCATGAACTAACTAACTGACTGATTGCCTGAGAAAAATGACGGTATACCAAATGACTTCTGCTTTTATAAATCAATCTTGAACTAACTGACTAACTAACTAACTGACTGACTGAGTGACTAACTAACTAACTGAGTAAAATGACAGTGTACCAAAATGACTTCTGCTTCTATAAATCAATCTTGAACTGACTGACTAACTAACTGACTGACTGACTGACTGACTGACTGAGTAAAATGACGGTATACCAAAATGACTTCTGCTTTTATAAATCAATCTTGAACTAACTAACTAACTAACTAACTGACTGACTGAGTGACTAACTGACTGACTGACTGATAGAGTGACTGAGTGAGTGACTGACTGAGTGACTGACCTGGCTGGAAGCGGATACCGAACCAGACCCCTACAGGCATGAGGGCGTGGTGTGACACATGGAGAAGGGAGATGTGTTCAGTCTTCTTGTTCAACACGAAGAACACCTGTAGAACATTGGTATGATGAGTAACCGTGGGTGTGTGTGTGTGTGTGCTGTGTTTGTGTGTGCTGTGTTTGTGTGTGCTGTGTTTGTGTGTGCTGTGTTTGTGTGTGCGTGCTGTGTGTGCGTGCTGTGTGTGCTGTGTGTGTGTCTGTGTGTGCTGTGTATGTGTCTTTGTGTGCTGTGTATGTGTCTTTGTGTGCTGTGTATGTATGTGTGTGTGTTGTGGAGACAGAGAGAGAGAGGAAACAGACACGTTTACACTCAGGTTTGGGAGAAGCACTGATGTAGCACCTGGCCAATTAACAAACCAGTCAAGATAGAAAAAAAAATAAAAAAGTTAAAATACGCACATAAATTTGCTCAGCCCTAAAAAAAAAACCCACACAGACACACAGAAAAACAAACCAATCTGCAGCTAACCTAACCTCATGGCAGAAGCAATGAAAAACTGGAGAACTACTTTCGCCAAGATGTGTTGGAGTTTTTTAATTTCTTCACCTCCCCACACACTTTGCTTTCTCTCTCTCTCTCTCTCTCTCTCTCTCTCTCTCTGTAAAGGTTTGTGTCGAGGAAGAAGTGATTAATTAATAAGAAAATACTACCGTATTCGTAGATCTGAGAGTAAATACCTATTCCTCCAAGCTATTCCAAGCAACAGAACACCATTATTTTTGTTATTATTATGTTCCTGTTTCCTGGCATACTCTAGACTTTAGAGGATTCAAGAAGCTCTGATGAACCAAAAGTTTATTCTCCCCTTTAATCGAGAGAGAGAGAGAGAGAGAGAGAGAGAGAGAGAGAGAGAGAGAGAGAGAGAGAGAGAGAGAGAGAGAATTCCTCATTCTCTTGTAATCTCTTGATGTGTCCAAATCACCCTCGCAAGTCGCAATCATCCTTCGCTCAACACCAATCTCTTTCACACTCAAGAGAGAGAGAGAGAGAGAGAGAGAGAGAGAGAGAGAGAGAGACTAATCCAGGAAACAAATGGCCTCAGTGTATCCAATTGTGAATCTGCTTCATGGCATAGTTAGCAGGAATCAGTAGACTTCCAATTTACCTTCAAGAAAGTGTCCTCTGACCTATAAACTACAATACACTCGTGATATATAATTTCTGACCAGAGTGTGAGGAGCAGAAAGCTTAGAATCGCCTATATAGTATTGTTCATTTCCACACCCAATACACCTATAGAGGCTGAGTTCGAATGCAGTGTGTGTGTGTGTGTGTGTGTGTGTGTGTGTGTGTGTGTGTGTGGTGCTTACCGTTCGTCTCTGGTCAGAAATTACGTATCACGAGTGTACAAGGAATGCATAAACGTAAACAATAGATTCTTATACAAAATCCAATACCCCGACAATTCTTCCTACTTACCGTATCTATAAAATCTATGTACTTGGAGACCATGTACCAGTAACCCATCACCATCATCTGTAAACAAAGGGAAATGATGATAGGGATGATGTTAATTTATTATTCTACACTACAGTTTCACCCTCTTCCAAGTCCATGTCTCCGTGATACACATGTCAGTTTTGGCAGGATTATAATTTGGTTCATTCCCGTTTTCACCTTTTTACTCATATTTAACTTCTACCCATCAGTCCCCTTTTCACATCTTTACTCATACTAACTTTTACCCTTCAGTTCCCTTTATATATTTTTACTCATACTTAACTTCTACCTTTCAGTACTCTTTTCACCTTTTTACTCATGCTAACTTCGGTAAATATTGAATAACTTCTACCCATCAGTCCCCTTTTCATATTTTTACTCATACTAACTTCGGTAAATATTGAATAACTTCTACCCTTCAGTCCCCTTTTCACCTTTTTACTCATACTAACTTCGGTAAATATTGAATAACTTCTACCCTTCAGTCCCCTTTTCATATTTTTACTTATATTTAACTTCTACCCTTCATGATTCTCCACAATGGCACTATTTCTTGTCATCAAACATTCCAACTCACTCTGCTTTCACTTGGATTCACCCTTTCATTATCTTACGTTCACACATAAGTCATGTTTGAGTAAAGTTCAGGCAATTTACTTTTCATGTTTTATTTGCACAGATGGCAAAAATCTGGGGGGGAAATATTGGTGTTATTTTTGAGGTAAAGAAAGTAAACCTTGGAGAGGAATACCAGGTAACTTGCTTTAATTTTAAGTACTGCAGCATAGCAAACCAATTGTTCAACTTGTATAAAAGCACCAAAATTGGTACACATGTTGACTAATGTATTGTGAACAATTTTGGATAGAGACACCATCGAGATTTTGCCTTGGTCACCTTTGGCGGCCATTTTCCAAAATGGCCGTTTTACATTAACAACATGGGATATCTGTCATTATTTTTCTCTTTGTAGGTTTCTCAGAAGTGATAAATACTCAATGGGATGCGTTTTCACAAATAGAAACTATACAAATGTCATTTGTGTTGTTTTATTATATTTCCAACCACTGAATTGAAGGAAAATGGTAATTTTTATGGGAAAATCCATTTTCGCACACAACATCAGTGACAAGTTCAGAAGTATGTTGTTGTTGTGGTGATGGTAGTGGTGTTGTAATTTGGTAATATTGGCCGCCAAAAGTGACCAAGGCATAATCTTGAGGGGGTCCCATTCCAAAATTGTTCAGAATACACTATTCTATACGTGTATCAGTTTTGGTGCATTTATGAAAAGTTGAACAATTAATCTGAAATATCAGTCTATGCTGCTGCACTAGTAGAGAAGAGGCAAGTTGGAAGAGGAGTGAATGCAACTTATTTATTTTCTATATAGATAAATGTTGTACAGTTAGTGATATGTTAGGGGTAAAGAAAGGAATGTTTATACAGTTAGTGCTACGTTAGAAGGTAGAGAAAGGAGTGTTTATACAGTTAGTGCTACGTTAGAAGGTAGAGAAAGGAGTGTTTATACAGTTACTATTAAATTAGAGGTAAAGAGGGTTTGAGGAGGGAAGTTTGAAGGTGAGTAAATTTAACAACAACAACAACAACTTACTTTCACTGGCATAGGGTCGTCTGAGAAGTCACAAGGTTCACACACCCACTTGTATTTGGTGAACCAGCCCGCCACGCCTGCCTGTAGACAATAACACACAACCAACTCTGAGTTTATTACACCCACAACTTGAAATATTAACCTCAACTTAAGGGACCCTGTGATGTAGTCAGAAAAGTGGTGATAAACGAGTCCTTCAAATATTGCCACGAAACACCAACTACTGTATATGGAAGGAGCTTGTTTCGTGGCATAGTCAGAAGGAATCAGAAGCCTCCAATTCTCATACACGATCACAGGGTCCTTAAGTCATTTAACATCATCAATTTCAATCATTACTTCATCCACTTCAATCATTAACATAAACTTCAGTCATTAACACCTAAAACATGAAATATTAACACCAACTTCAGTCATTAACACCATTAACTTCAGTCATTAACACCATTAACTTGAGATAACATCAATTTCATTCATAAATACCACCAACTTCAGACATTATCACCACCAATTTCAGACATCGACACAAACTTCAGTCATCAATTTAACACCATCAACTTGAGCCATTAACATCACCACCAACTTTTGACATTTATCGAATTAAAGTTACATTTAACCACGAGCATGACATAACAGAGATATTATTATAGTTACATATAACCAAGAACCTCATAATTACATACCCCCCAGAACAGCCAGAAGGAAAACACGACTTGGAAGGCATTGTAACTAACGAAGACGAGCGTGAACATGACATAACACATATATTAGAGTTACATATAACCACGAGTCTCATAATTACTTACCCCCCAGAACAGCCAGAAGGAAAACACGACTTGGAATGCATTGTAGACCATCATGACCGGCCTGAGTCCAGTGATGGGCTTCCTGTGACGCATATATAGAGGCCCCCACCAGGTCACGCAGGCCACGTACACCATAGACACGGCCAGGGGAGGGTACGGGGACTTCATGAGGTACCACGTGTTCTGTCGGGCATCGGGAGGCAACTGTCGGGCCACGGTCAGGTCGCCGTACATGAAGGTCAACACGGTGATCGCTACGGCCCATTTCCCGTTGGACTTCAGCTGCTGTAATTCTGTGTGTTGTTGTTGTTGTTGTTGTTAGGAGTGAGGATTTCTTCTAATGTTTATCAAGTTTTCTACGGCACCATTTATTATTGTTGTTGTTGTGGTGGTAGTGATGGTATGAATGAGGATTTCTATTAATGTGTATCAGATTATTTACGGCACTATTTGTAATTCTGAATGTTGTTGTTGTTGTTAGTGGTGGGACTGAGGATTTCTATTAATCTTTATCACGTAAGGCCATAAATTTAGAATGGATAAATAATGATAGATAAATCATGTTGGGAATGCAATAAAAGAAAAAAAAATGGTAACAATATCTCACCTTCATCTGATGTTGGCGGTGGAGGCTGCGGTAATGATCTATCCGTTTTCTTTGTTGTTGCCATTGTAGAAAATGGTACTACCAGCCCTCTTCACGGGGAGCCTGCACAAAAATATATGCTGTCAGTGTCACATAATCTCTCAGAAAAAAAGGTACAGTATTTGTTTTAACTTCAAGGTAAATAATTATGTATTAAACATAAAGGAGAATGCATAAATAAAGGTAATTAAATAAACGCATATGGTTAGATACTTGGTGCTAAAAATACATTAAATCGAAGAAACACTGGGTAAAGATATATTCCATGCGGACCATTCCCTTCTTAATGCGTATACAAATTTATAGTGTAGAAACGCCAGGACCTCAGTGTGAAATAACAGGGGATCTGCTTCGTGGCTTTGTTTTAATGAAAGGAATCAGTAGCACTTCGGTTCACCAATAGGCCGGAGTTGTTGTTGTTGTTGATGATGTTGTTTCCCAGACTGTCGAACTGAGCAGTTTTCGAGTCCAGTTGACCGAAATAAAACAGACTACTAGGTCACGTGTTATGCCCCCCTCCCCTAGGCCATGAACCCATCAACACTAGCCACCCTTGTTGTGACACCCAATGAGGTAATCACACCACCTACCCAGAAAGAATGAGAAATAGTTAGAGAGACAGACAGAACAGGCCAGGGTGTGACAGAGGATGACACATTCCTCATTTATGGATAGAACCATCTCTTACCAGTGTAAAAAAGGTACCTATTAGAGAAGTGGGAAACCAAGCACCAAAGAAATAGAAGGATCGGAGGGACACTAGAAGAACTGAAAAGAATTGGCTGGGACTGAAGGGATGCCAAAAAGTCTTAGAATGGTAGCAATACACTTAATCTTCGTCGCTGCATTTGCATTATTTTGCAATGCGAATAAAAATAGCGACGAAGATTGTTTTGGTCAAGGAGAATGTTAATAGTAGCAGCCATAAAGTACTGCCCATATCACTGCTGACAATATATCCTCTATGGGGGACCAACATGAGTAGTTAGGAGGAATCAATAGTTTTCTAATATGACCCACAACAGAGTATTTCCTTTAACAACAAGCTTACTTTTTGCTTTAAGATTCCTACTATTATTATTATGAGGAATGGGGAAGTGGTGTGTGTGTGTGTGTGTGTGTGTGTGTGTGTGTGTACAATATTTCACTTTCTCTCACAAATATCTTGGCAGAGTGAGTGCATGAGTGGTAATGGTGGTGGTGGTGGTGGTGGTGGTAGTGGTAGTAGTAGTAGTGGTAGTGGTGGTAGTAGTGGTAGTGGTGGTAGTAGTAGTGGTAGTGGTAGTGGTAGTGGTAGTGGTAGTGGTAGTGGTAGTGGTAGTAGTAGTGGTAGTGGTAGTAGTAGTGGTTGGGTAAGTTTTTTTTTTACTTTCTCCCTGTGAAATGTGAAGATGTTTGATTGGGGAACTTCAAATAGCGAGAACACGTTTGGGGTTGCTGCGTATAATAGTAGTACAGTAGTATAAGTGTATAGTACAATTGCATACAGATGAACGTGACACACACACACACGCACACTCACACACACACACACACACACACACACACACACACACATACATACATACACACACACATACACAGTCTCATGCAGCCAGTCGTTATATGTAAACAACAACAACAGTATAATTCCTCCAAACTCTGCCGCAACAACGACGTCATATGGCGGCCGAGGAAGAAGGTGATCGAGAGGTGGGACAGTAAACCCAAAAAGGAACATAATTATGAAAAGAAAAAAATGGGACAGTTGGAGAAGTGAAAGCCCTTTTAAGTTAAGGAGAGAGTATACTTTTGGTACATTGGAGTGCCTTGATTCCTCCAAAGTATGCCAGGAAACAGGACCAGATGGAAAAATAGAATGGCGTCCTGTTGCTTGGAATAGTTTGGAGGAATATTTTGCTCCATATTTACCAAAACTGTATCCTCCCCTTAATTAAGTGGTCGACCTTTTACGACAAGCAGGGATATTGAGAAGGTACGGTACAGATTCGGAAGCAACTCTCCCTGAACAGACAGCAGCTCATACGAACCCCAATGACTGAACCACCAATGACTGAACCACCATGACTGAACCCCCAATGACTGAACCCCCAATGACTGAACCACCAATGACTGAACCACCATGACTGAACCACCATGACTGAACCACCATGACTGAACCACCAATGACTGAACCACCAATGACTGAACCACCAATGACTGAACCACCAATGACTGAACCACCAATGACTGAACCACCAATGACTGAACCACCAATGACTGAACCACCAATGACTGAACCACCAATGACTGAACCACCAATGACTGAACCACCAATGACTGAACCACCAATGACTGAACCACCAATGACTGAACCACCAATGAATGAACCACCAATGACTGAACCACCAATGACTGAACCACCAATGACTGAACCACCAATGACTGAACCACCAATGACTGAACCACCAATGACTGAACCCCAATGACTGAACCACCAATGACTGAACCACCAATGACTGAACCACCAATGACTGAACCACCAATGACTGAACCACCAATGACTGAACCACCAATGACTGAACCACCAATGACTGAACCACCAATGAATGAACCACCAATGACTGAACCACCAATGAATGAACCACCAATGACTGAACCACCAATGACTGAACCCCAATGACTGAACCACCAATGACTGAACCACCAATGAATGAACCACCAATGACTGAACCACCAATGACTGAACCACCAATGACTGAACCACCAATGACTGAACCACCAATGAATGAACCACCAATGACTGAACCACCAATGACTGAACCCCAATGACTGAACCACCAATGACTGAACCACCAATGAATGAACCACCAATGACTGAACCACCAATGAATGAACCACCAATCAACTCCAGTCACGAAGGGAGAGTGTGAAATTCCAGGTCACTCTTTCACACACTCTTTTCGAGACTGGAGTTCATTGGTGGTTCAGTCATTGGGGTTCGTATGAGCTGCTGTCTGTTCAGAGAGAGAGTTGCCAGATATCTCCACATGCCAAACAAATGTGGGGCAGAATATACGTCCGGAACTATACGTACAGTCGGCGGCAAAAGTCCTGTCACCTCACTTGCTTCACCGAGGCACGTGATAATCATATTTTGACTCGAGATTATTAACTGTAGAAAACGTACAATTGCCAGCACTTATAACGGGTACACGAAAAGAGGATTAACAGCTCTGAATGTACCAGTTATAAGTGCCGGCAACTGTACGTATTTCTCGAGTCCATGAATACTGCGTGTCTCGGTGAAGCAAGTGAGGCGACAGGACTTGTGCCACCGACTGTACAGTATTTTCACTACTAAGGACATCCGTTTCGTGACATAGTTTGGAGGAGTCACTAGTCCTCCAATTCCTCCACTGGGACTTTAAATTTTCACTAAGGTTGAGTATCGAATTATCAAAAAAAAAAAAAAAAAAAAATATGATTAAAGTCTTTGGGGGGCGGGTGGGAAAAGGGGCACTATGAATATATCACTCTCCTTCGTATATCAATAAATCAACAATGAAATGAATAGATGAATAAATAAATCAACATATAAATACACCATAAAGAAAAAAATAAATACATGAAACTATTCACACACAAACACGCACGCACACAGAGAGAATGAGAGACAGAGAGAGAAACACACACACACACACACACACACACACAACCAATCACATATTATCTCCTTGGGGTCAGACTATATAAGGTTAGGTATATTATCTTTTGGTGGCCTAATAAATGTGTAAGGAAGCAAACAACAACAACCCTCACCAAACAACAACAACAACAACATTATAATAACCTTGATCAGTGGTTGTGTTGTTGTTGTACACTGAATGGTTGTGTTGTTGTTGTTGTTATTGTTGTTGTTGTTGTACACTGAATGGCTGTGTTGTTGTTATTATTATTATTGTTGTTGTTGTTGTTGTTGGACACTGAATGGCTGTGTTGTTGTTGTTATTGTTCTACACTGAATAGCTGTGTTGTTGTTGTAGTTGTTGTTGTTGTTGTTGTACACTGAATGGCTGTGTTGTTGTTGAAGTTGTTGTTGTTGTTGTTGTACACTGAATGGCTGTGTTGTTGTTGAAGTTGTTGTACACTGAATGGCTACGTTGTTGTTGTTGCTGTTGTACACTGAATGGCTATGTTGTTGTTGTTGTTGTTGTTGTTACGTCACCACAAAACACCACATACAACACAAGTCCTTCTCCGTAGCCTTAAAATAGAGTGACTGAGGCCTTGGTATTCCTGCACACTCTGCCTCACCTGTATACCGTGGATAGAAACACACACACACACACTCAGCCAACACATCAACCCACCCACCAACCAGTAAAAGGGAAAGAGAGAGTGAGAGTGTATCTGCCCCCCTCCTCTCAAAGCCCACAGCCAGCCAGCCAGCCAGCCCGTCAGACAACAAGCCCGCCCGCTAGCCCGCCCACAATCACGAGTATATGAAAGGGATGGGCGGAGAAAGAGTAAGAGACAAGTACCACAGCACCCTCCACTGTCAGATGGTTCCCTCCCCTCTCCCTTCCATCCCCACCAGCTCAGCCTATAACTCCGTCCAGCCCAGCCTATCCAACCTGACGTAGGCTCCTCCCACCTTAGACAAACCTCGTGTTGCTTTCTCACACAACTTATAGTAGTAGGAAGGATATACTGTACAGTCGAAGCATAAAGTTTTAGTGTTGTATCTTTGATAATGTGAATTAATATTTGTATGTATGAGATGTGCATGATTGTTTTTTTTTAGACGAAACTTACTTTATGTATATATGTATGTATGTACAGTATATGTGTGTGTGTAGTTATCATCATTCATCTTAACTTAATTTAAATATTTTCCTCCACCCATATCACCAAACCACAATAAATCACTTCTTTTCAATCACAACAAACACACACGACTATCGACTATTTTCATTGGATCCTTATCTCTCTCTTCATTTTTCATCGTGATTTACTGCACTTGTTTTTTCTTCCTCTTCCCAAAAATGATCAAGTGATGTTTTTTCTTTCTCTCTTTCTTTTGACCGAGAGAAAAGAACAAATTTTTGACCGCGACTGTACAATAGAAAGCAGCAACACAAGCAGCCAGGCTCGTGACCTAACCTGACCCAACCTGACCTAACCTAACCAAGCCAAACGAAATCCATACCTAACCTAACCTAACCAAATCTATCCAGTTCTTTGTTATTATTATTATTATTATCAATGTTATTATTATTATTATTATCAATATTATTGTTATTATCATTATCATCATTATCATTATCATTATTATATTATTGTTATTATCATTATCATCATCATTATTATTATTATTATTATTATTGTTATTATTATTATTTTATTATCATTATCATTATCAATATTATTATTATTATTATTATTCATTTTTTCTCTGGTATTTTCTCCTCTTCCCAAACACGAGAGAACAACATATTGAAGAAGGAAGGATCAACACTTTTATGCAACAGGTTTCATCAATCTCTCCACATCTTTTTCTTTGGGTTTCATTTTTTTCTTTTTCATTTCATACCTATAGCATTTTGTTTATTTTAGTAACATCACGGATAACATTATTTATTAACATTATTTTCTTCTCAAACATGACAGAGTGAATTTTTTTTCCCTTTTGCTACATTATTTACAAAGGTAACATGATGATTTTCCACCTTTATTTTATTTTAATTTTGTTTTTTATTTTATTTATTTATTTATTTGTTAAGATTCATGCAGAAGATTAATTAACTCGACTAATTACCACCATGACTGAGATGTAGTTAGTTAATTAAATAGTTTAGTCCACAATGAAATAAGAGTATGTATAAATAAAAATATATAAAAATAGGAAAATCGGTAAATCTCTAAACAGATATCAATATAAATAAGATTAATAAATATATATAAGATTAATAATGTAAGAATATACGTAATTTTTAAATGTTGATAAAAATGATACATATTATGGTTCGTGACTGTACACCTATAAACAAAGACTTATTTTTTGACACACACACACACATACACACACACACTCTCTCTCTCTCTCTCTCTCTCTCTCTCTCTCTCTCTCTCTCTCTCTCTCTCTCCTGACATTTGTGGCACTTGGTAAACATAAAGGAACAAGTAGTAAGTATGGTTAGAAAGTGATATAGTGAAAGTATTTGGTATTAACTGGATAAGGAGTGAGTGTTGATGTTCAGGAGAATTTATCACGATTTGGCACCTTATGTTAAGTCTGGTTACATATATAATTAAATTATATATATATATATATATATATATATATATATATATATATATATATATATATATATATATATATATATATATATATATGAGTAAATAAATAGATTAGTACATAAATATATAATTATATTAAGTGATAAACAAATAGATATACAATAAATGCATAGATTAATAAATACAAAATGAAAAAATGAATGAATAAATGCATGAATAAAATATATGAATATACTATGAATATATAATTAAGTAAAACCGATAAATACAAACAACCACAAGAATCCCGAGTTCCCAACAAAAGACAGGTAACACTAAAGACTGGTAACACTAAACACTGGTAACACTAAAGACTGGTAACACTAAACACTGGTAACACTAAACACTGGTAACACTGCTGCTATTCGGTCAACTTTCTACCTGATACTTAAACTACTGATATAGAGAACATTAACTAAGAGACCCTGTGTGATGTTGTCGGAAAAGTGGAGGTATTGGAGTCCTTCAAATATTACCACGAAACACTATCTACATGGAAGGAGCTTGTTTCGTGCCATAGTCAGGAGGAATCAGAAGCATTTAAGTTTCATATACGATTAAAGGGGTGCGGGAGTAGAGGGACAGGTTTGAGGGGTGAACTGGGGGGGTGCGGGAATAAGGGGACAGGCTTTGAGTGGGTAGAAAGCCTGTATGTAACCTATTCCTGCACCCACCCTAACCCCCCACCCCTAACCCCAAGCCTGTCCCCTACTCCCGCACCCCCAAGAAAACCTGCACCCCTTAGTCACTCCCCAAGCCTGTCCCCTACTCCCGCACCCCCTTAAGGTAATGGAGAAATATATATATCACCAATATATCACATCCTTCCAAAACATGACAGATAGATAGATAACTATTATATCTATCTAAAACTTCACAGATAGATAGAAAACCATTATATCTATCTAAATCGTGACAAGTATACAACTATCATATCTATCTAAAACATCACAGATAGATAGAAAACCATTATATCTATCTAAACCGAGGCAGATAGATAGAAAACCATTATATCTATCTAAAACGTGACAGATAGACAACCATTATATCTATCTATAACGTGACAGATAGATAGACGACTATTATATCTATTCAAAACATAACAGATAGACAAACTTATATCTATCCAAAACACGAAAGATATAAACAAAGATTATATCTATTCAAAACGTGACCAGAATATCATGCACTTTACATACTCAAATACACAATATACATTCATTTTACACATTCAACCTCAGGCTAGACGTGACAACAATATACGTAATATATATACAGTATACATATAAGACAGCATTCCCAGGGCGTGACAGCATTACCAACAACGGGGCCAAATCGTGACAACATATGTATACCAAAACCGTATCCAAGGCTTGACAACACTGCCAACACCGTATCCAAGGCTTGACAACAGTGCCAACACCGTATCCAAGGCTTGACAACACTGCCAACACCGTACCCAAGGCTTGACAACAGTGCTTACAACGTTTCCAAATCGTGACAACACCTTATGTACCAAAATCGTGACAACAATAATAACACCGTACCCATATTGTGACAACACTGCCAACACCTGAATCCAAATTTGTGACAACACCGCATGTACCCAAATCGTGACAACAATGCCAACATAATTGAATAATCGTAAAAAAAGTTGCACTGCCATAAGAGAATAGGCAATTATTTTCCAGCCAATTATTGCACAACCAAGGAAATTGTACTGGAGAAAATTGCACAACCACTCCAGACTGTGCTATGAACCAACACAACCTTAGAATGTGTGTGCAAAGTGTGTGTGTGTGTGTGTGCAAAGTGTGTGTGTGTGTGTGTGTGTGTGTGTGTGTGTGTGTGTGTGTGTGTGTGTGTGTGTACATGTGTGTGTGTGTGTGGCTCTGGTCGTAGTGAAACTAAAAAAATAAAATAAAAGAGGCACATCATATGTTTTTTAGTTTTGCTGTGAGATGCGGAGTTTTCGAGAGTTGCTCGGACAAACACAGCCACAAACACAGCCACCAACCTACAAACACACCCACCAAACCACGAACACACACACCAACCCACGAACAAAACCACAAACATACCCACAAACACTCCCCCCCCACACACATACACTACTACTATGATATTAGACAACCACCTTCGTACACTAACTAACTAACTAACTAACAAAGGGTATAACGAGTACCCACTGTTTACATGGAGGAGCTGAGTCAGTGCTATACGTATACCTTTCATTTTCACTCTGTACCCTGTATGTTAACTCAAATATAGCTGAGTAAATGTTTCTCTCTCACGTGGGTGTCACTTGGTCGACCCCGAGAGCAAGGGTTGTGTTGTATTGGGTTGTGTTGTGTTGTGTTTGTGTTGGGTAGGGTTGTGTTGTGTTTTAGTTGGGTAGGGTTGGGTTGTGTTGTGATGGGGTTGTATGCGGTTGTGTTGTGTTGTGTTGGGGATGTGTTGGGTAGGGTTGGGCTAGGTCGTGTTGCGTTGTGTTGTGGTTGTGTTGTATGCGGTTGTGTTATGTTGTGATGGGTTGTATTGGGGTTGTGTGCGATTGAGTTGAGTTGTGATGGGTTGGGTTGGTGTGGGCTGGGCGGTAATGAGGTTACGTTGAGTTGAGTTGAGTCGACAGCATGAGCATAGAATGGGTTGGGTTGGTTTGGCAGGGGCAGTGTAGGAGGGAAAGAAAGTGAAAGGAAATACCACACCAACCACAAGACCTTGCTTTCCTTTGGGGACGTGGGTCATCTGTATAGGTAGTCAGTCTTGTGTTCGTTTCATGAATGTTTTAAATGCAGGTACACACGAACGTAGACCATAAGAGATACATATTATATACACGCACATAATCAGAAAACACAAAGACACAAACACACATATACACAACCTAACAAACACATACTTTCATACACATATATCCTACATAGACGAAACACACACGTTGTAACAAACCTTTTTGGGGTTTATCAACAGTTAGTTGTTTTACGTGGGGCCCTTCAATACATATGCCACGTACTCACCTTCTCTCGCGAGTTAGGTAGGGTTAAAAGGAAGACTATCCCTTTTCACTAGGTTTTATTTAGTAGCAAAAGGTATAGTAAAGGCCCTAATACAATTCCCTAGACTTTAACTCATTTGAGCCAGCCTGGAATTACAGAAACATGATAACATATAATTTGCCATCTCCTACCTAATAGTAGAGATGTCACTAAAACCTAATGCCGGTATAATAATACCCTAACATTATAACACTAAGACATATGATGTGTTCAGGAGATAATCATCTTCACTGAATAGTGAAGATGTTAATACTTATCCCTGCTACACATTGACTAATATGTCAAGAGTCAAATGTGACTCGTGACACACATGTACAGTACATGCACATTTAGACAAGCACACACGCACGCACAGAACACGCAAATATACATTCTGAGATACATACAAACATACAAAATCACACACATACACACAATTATCCTTTCTGCCACACACATACACACGCTTATTCTTCCTGACACACACACACACACACACACGCTTATCCATCCTGTCCCACATACACACACACACTCACACACACACACACACTTATCCTTCCTGCGACACCCACATCAACACCCACTTTACCCCAGTTTTGGCTATCTGTCATGGGACGGCAGACGAGAACGCTACCACCTCACCTCACCTCACCTCACCTCAACGCACCTCACCTCACCTCAACGCACCTCACCTCACCTCACCTCACCTCACTCTCTCTTTAATTAACCAGCAGGTGTAGTGGAAGAAAAATCAAAACACCAAAACTCACGTGAAAGCAACAACCAAACGACCACCTATTCGTCGGTGAATGCACTCCTGACCCAGTTTGATCCACACACACACACACACACACACACACACACGCCTCGTCTGATTTATTGCAAGGGGGATGAGGTTGGGGGAAGGGAAGGGAAAGAGACAGGGAACAAAAGAGAAAGGAAGGAGAAGAGGAAATAATCTCTTACATCTTCATTCCTCCCTCCCTCTCTCCCTCCCTGATTTTATTCTTTCTTCATTTTGCAGCCATTTTCTTACACTTTATCATTTACTCCTCTTTCCTTACCCTGTTACTCATATATCCCCTTTACGTTTCTCTCGCTCTCTCTCTTTCTTTCACACACACACACACACACACACTCTCTCTTTCTCTTTCTTTCTTTCACACATGCACACACCCACACACACACTCTCTCTCTTTCACACACACAATTTCTTCCAAAACTCAATCAACACATCCACTTTTCAGGATTCATATTCATTCTAGTTTTTGTGTGTACATGTGGTTAAGTGGGGAAAGGAACAGGAGGTAAGACTATACTTTGGAGGACTCTTTCTTAGTAGTTTTAGGACTTTCCTTTTGTTCTGTAGGACTTGTTTTTCTTAGTCTGAACTTTTTTTGCTTGTATTAGGTTTCGTGGGGATATTGATGTAGTAGTAGTAGTTGTTGTTGTTGTTGTTGTTGTTGTTGCTGTTGTTGTTGTTGTTGCTGCTGTTGTTGTTGTAGTTGATGTTGCTGCATTTGTTGTTGTTGTTGTTGTTGTTGCTTTTGTTGCTGCTGTTGCTGTTGTTTTATTCTTGTTGCAATATTGAAAGGAAGAGGCTGGTGATATCATGAAGTATTACACAGAAAGGTTAACTGTCCTCTGTTGTAGTTACGGTAGTTAATTGATCTGCCTGGAGTGTATAAAGTCACGAGCCATAACAATAATAATAAGTATCCAAATCCTTCGCCATCGTATACCCCACGAGGACAGATACACACGCAGAAGATCATATTATCACGATATATCCCTTCCTTCCTTCTTTCCTTCCCGAGCCAAACGACACACTCCACTTTCTCTTCTTCTTACACATCGACAACAACCAACCAACCAACCAACCAACCTTGCTTCTTACCTTAATCCATCCAGCACTCCCTCCTACTAACCACTTTCTAAATACATCGTGGGTCTCCATGGATTTTTTTTTCTAGGTTGAGGAAAGGTGAGAAATATAGCCATGATGTTAGACGGGTTAGGCGTTCATTGTTTCGTTCGTTCTCACTCACCTCCTTGGAAGTGAAAGTAGATAGAGTGGGAATGTGATGTGAGTGAGAGAGGTCAGAAAAAAAAAATACATTCTGTTCCAGTTTTGTTCGTTCGTGATGCCGAGAAGAATGAATGATGGATAGTAGAGAGAGGATGTATGTGTGTTCCAGAGTTGACCAGTTGTGTATATACAGTACAGTCAGTGAGAGAAGTGCTGTCGCCTCACCTGCTTCACCGAGACGCACAGTGTTCATGGAATCGAAAAATACGCAATCTCGAGTCTATGAACATTGCGTGCCTCGGTGAAGCAAGTGAGGCGACAGGACTTTTGCATCCGACTGTACATAAAAATCGGGAAGGCTACTGTAGATTCCACCAAACTACAGTATATGCCACAAAACCGATCTTCTATTACCAACACTGAGGGGTTACAATAAGTATATGTATTATTAGAAATGTTTGTAGGCATCAATAACCCTCCAATTTATCATAGTACAAAAAAAAAAAAACCGACTCTTCTCTCGACTCTTGCAAGCATTAGGGAGTTGGGCTGGAAAAACAGGAAGAGACAGACCGTGGGGGGTACCGGTAGTCTTAAAACTTTCCCTTCCTTCAGTTCCCACAATATAGCGACGACGAAGAAGATTGTGTTGGTGGTCGAAGGGAAGGTGAAGTTAAGTACCCTACCAGTCTGAGTCTAGAGCTTTGTGAGTGTTGGATGAATGTGTGTTGTGTTGTGTTGTTCTTAGGTCTTCTATATAGGGAGGAAACATACACTGAGGGAGTCCAGAAAAGTAAGGTCCATGCCGAATGTTTGTGATATAGAAAGAGAGAGAGAGAGAGAGAGAGAGAGAGAGAGAGAGAGAGAGAGAGAGAGAGAGAGAGAGAGAGAGAGAGAGAGAGAGAGAGAGAGAGAGAGAGAGAGAGAGAGAGAGAGAGAGAGAGAGAGAGAGAGAGAGACAGAAACACAGAGAGAGAAAGAGAGAGACAGAAACACAGAGAGAGAAAGAGAGGAAAAAGTAAGAACAAATGAGAGAGAGAGAGAGAGAGAGAGAGAGAGAGAGAGAGAGAGGGGGGGGGGGGTTAAGACACAAGCTGGTCTGCTATTCCCCCGGGGTTGTGTGTCATCCATGGGCGTTTCATAATATTACACAGTACATCACCTTTGACCTCTCAACAACACTTTGATATAACATTACACTCTCACTCTACTGTACACTCACGCATACACACATACATACATACATGCATATACATAACACATACATATACTCATACATACACATACACACACATACAGATACACACACATACCTACACACATACATACTTATATACACACACATACACATACACACACATACATACAACCATTCCTACGCACATACATGCATGCATACATATACACATACACACACATATACACACAGATACACACATACTGTACGTGTGCATAATTACCTACTAAAACATTTATGTGTGAATTATCAAGTACAAGTATACGGTACATACGTTTATACAAGCATTATCCCGTGTTGGAGAGTCTACGTTTTCTCCTACTTTCAAAAATATACATTATTATTATTATTATTATATCATAATTTTGAGCTTTGTTTTGGTGTTAGTGCTGCCATCTGGTGGTGGTGCCCTGAACTACTGTATTATAGAGACGGACTTGCAACTCATATCCACATTTGGAACACGAAAGAATAATAATATAAATGAGGGGACATTACAGTGTGTGTGTGTGTGTGATTTCACGTATGTGTGTGTGATTGTAAGTATGTCTGTGTGTGATTGCAAGTATGTGTGTTTGTGTGTGTTTGCAAGTGTGTGTATGTGGAGGAAGGGTAGGAGAAGGAAAGGGAAGGGGAGGGAGAAAGGGGAGGAAAGGAAGGAGTAAGATGAGAAGAAGGAAGGGGAAGGGAGAAAGAGAAGGAAAGGAAGGAGTAAGATGAGAAGAAGGAAGGGGAAGGGGAGGGAGAAAGGGGAGGAAGGCAAGGAGAAAGAAGAAGAGGAGAAGGAAAGGGAGGGAGTTACATGTAGAGGAGTTGACAGGTGGGGTGGATAAAAAACCAAGCTGTTTATGTCTGCCAGGGAAAGGACGATAGATGGACGATAATGGAGGCCAGAAAACCAGACCCAAACCAACTCTATCATACCTCACACACATACATACACACACACACACACATTTCACTCACACACATTTCACGCACACACATACACACACTACACTCACACACACACATACACACACATTTCACTCACACACATTTCACTCACACACACACATTTCACTCACACACATATACACACTACACTCACACTCACACACACACACACACATTTCACTCACACTCACACACACACACATGCAAAAGTATAAAGAACAAATAAAAATAAAGACTGCTGTAAAAAATTGCAATAAGACTTGGACAAAATGATTGACTGGAATATTAAATGACAAATGAAGTTTAAGGGGAGGATACAGTGTTGGTAAATCTGGAGCAAATTATTCCTCCAAACTAATCCAAGCAACAGACAACCATTATTTTGTTTCCTTTAGTTCTGTTTTCTGGCATACTTTGGAGAAAACTAAATTACCAAACCAAACTTGGAAACAAAATATAAAATGAAGCAGAGAACGAAAGAGATTTAGGAGTAACTATAAATAAAAAAATTGACACCATATGATTATGTAAATGAAAAAGTAAGAAAAAACATCATGTATATTATTATTACATTGTTAGCAAATTTGAAAACTGACCTTCACTTATATAGACGAAGAAATAGTCAAGAAAATAATCACATCCATTATTAAAATAAATATATCACCAAATTAGAAAAAAAAGTACAAAGAGCAGCAACTATGAAGAAAATTTAAAGAAACTACAGTTACCTAAATTTGAAGAGAAAAAGGAAAGAGAGGAGATTTGATTACGGTGTACAAAGAGGAAGGCAATGTGACCCAGAGGTTAAGTAAGAAAATAAATATAAAAGAAAATACTATTATCTTTCTTAAAAAAGTGTTCGTGTCGGTGGTAATGTTAGTAGTGGTGGTGGTAGTAGTAATAGTGGTAGTAGTAGTAGTGATAGTAAGGATGGAGTAGTAGTAGTGGTGGTAGTGGTGGTGGCGGTAGTAAGGATGGTAGTAAGGATGGTGGGGTAGTGGTGGTAGTAGTGGTAGTAGTGGTGGTAGTAAGGATGGTGGTGGTTGCTGGTGTCTTGTTTCGTGATGGGTTGAGTGAATTGCAGGAATGAATGGAGATGCCCTCAGTCACTTAAGCTAACATACCTTCCTGTCTACTCCTGTGACTTAAGTGGGTTACCTTAACACACACACACACACACACACACACACACACACGCTAAACCTCTTACACACATACACACACGCTAAACCTCTCTCTCTCTCACACACACATACACACACACTAAACCTCTCACACATACACACACACACAAAGCTCTCACACATACACACACACGCTAAAACTCTCTCTCTCACACACACACTCGCTAAACCTCTTACACATACACACACACACTCGCTAAACCTCTCTCTCGCTCTCTCTCTCACACACACACACACCTAACACGGGGTCACACTCTCTCTTATAATATTATTCACATGTAAATAAAATCACAAACACACAAATAAAAAATAAAAAATTGGAAGGTGGAAAAATTCAAGAAGGGTCAGGCAAAGAAAGTGTCCGAGTGAAAGTAAAGAGGGAAGGGGAATATGATAACACACACACACACACACACACACACACACACACACTAAACCTCTCACACATACACACACACACGCTAAAGCTCTCTCTCTTTCTCTCTCTCTCTCTCCCTCTCTCTCTCTCTCTCTCACACACACACACACACACACACACACTCGCTAAAGCTCTCTCTCTCTTTCTCTTTCTCTCTCTCTCTCTCTCTCACACACACACACACACACACACACACACACACACTCTCTACTGTACCCTCTTGAAGTCTTAAACAAATTTACACATCACTCATCCTCTCTCTTTCTCTCTTTCTCTCTCTCTCTCTCAGCCTATCCCTACGTATGTCTCTCTCTGTCTGTCTGTCTGTCTCTCTCTCTATCTCTCTCTCTCTCCATACATATCTCTCTCTCTCTCTCTCTCTCTCAGCCTATCCCTACATATGTCTCTCTCTCTCTCTACATATGTCTGTCTGTATCTCTCTCTCTCTCTCTCTCTCTCTCTCTCTCTCTCTCTCTCTCTCTCTCTCTCTCTCTCTCTCTCACACACACACACACACATTATATAACCCACTGTAAACACAATGATGTCCTGAGGTGAAGGAGGAAGGAAGAGAAGGCATGGTACACGAGACACACTCACAATTTATAGTAGTAAAAGTAGTAGTGATATAGTAGTAGTGATATAGTATTTGTTGTTGTTGTTGTAATAGTAGTAGTAGTAGTAGTAGTAGTAGTAGTGATATAGTATTCGTTGTTGTTGTTGTTGTGGTGGTGGTGGTAGTAGTTGTGGTAGTTAGTTGTTGTAGTAGTTGTAGAAGTAGTAGTACAGAAGTAGTAGTAGTAGTAGTAGTAGTACCTGTAGAAGTAGTAGTTATTGTAGTAGTAGTAAGTTGCAGTAGTAGCTGTAGTAGTAGTAGTAGTAGTAGAAGTAGCTGTAGTAGTAGTAGTAGTAGTATAATATACGATGGAATACAATTACTGAGATGTGAACAGAAGCGATACCAAATCACGACTGAACCAAACTCAACGAAGACACTCCAACAAAAACTACAACAACAACAACAATGCCAACACACTACAAGGGACATTCATGGATTACGTATTATTATATAGATTTTTTTCATTTTTTTTTTTGGGGGGGGGGGGACAGTATCATTTTCTTTCGTTCTGAGTACGGAAGGATTAAGGCAGGAAGGGATATGTATTTTTATATATCTTTTTTATTTTTTTTTTTCTATTTTTTTTACAATTTCATATTCTTTCGTAGGAGATTAGGGAAAAGGAGGAAGGGTAATAAGAGAGGAATAGATAATGTATTAATAATCATGGAGAGAAAGAGGGAATAAAGATAGAAGAAGAGAAGGAAAGGGAACTAGGGAAAAGAGAGGGGAAAAGGGAGGGAGGAGGGGAAGGAGGGGGGGTCATATGGTGTGTATGTGTGTATAATGAGAGACAGTGTATGTGTGTGTAGACAGGGATATTTATCTATTATAAAATATATACATTTTTTGAGCAGTTCTATTTTATCTTTTTTTCAGGATTAGCTGAGGAGGGAGGGAAAGGGGGGGGGGAGGGGGAGGGGGAGGGGGGGGAGGGGGAGGGGGAGGGGGAAGGGGGAGGAGTAGGAGAGGGAGGGGGAAGGGGAGGGGAGAGGGAGGGGGGAAGGAGGGGGGAGAGAAAGAAAGAGGGGTTCGGGGATATGACTTTTTTTATTTATTTTTTGTTTTTTTGTTTTATTGTATTTTTTTATATTCGTTCTGAATTACGTGAGGTAGGAAGAGTAAATAAGAGAAGAATAGGGTTTGTATTTTCATTTTTATTTTGGTCAAAGTTTTTTTTCTTTTCTTTTTTTTTGGGGGGGGGCGGGTTGGGGGGAAGGAGGGGGGAGGAAGAGGGGGGGTTGGGGTTGGTTTCGTAACGCATGGGGTAGGTGACTGAGTGAGTGAGTGAATGGTGAGCGAGTGAGTAAATGGGAGAGTGAGTGAGAGTAAGGAATGAATAAGTGAGTGAGAGAAGGAGGGAGTGAGTGAGAGAAGGAGTGAGTGAGTGAGAGAAGGATGTGAGTGAGTGAGAGAAGGAGGGAGTGAGTGAGAGAAGGGAGTGAATGAGTGAGAGAAAGGAATGTGTGAGTGAGTATGTGAGTGAGCGAGTGAGAGAAGGAGGGAGTGAGTGAGAGAAGGAGTGAATGAGTGAGAGAAGGAGTGTGTAAGAAAAAGGAGTGAGTGAGCGAGTGAGAGAAGAGTGAATGAGTGAGAGAAGGAGTGAATGAGTGAGAGAAGGAGGGAGTGAGAGAAGGAGTGAATGAGTGAGAGAAGGAATGTGTGAGTGAGTATGTGAGTGAGTGGTTTGTCTGGTTGTCACGTCCAAGGGTATTATATAGGAGTGAAAAAATTACAATGTAGGGAAGTGTGTGGTTGTTGTCTCTTTGTGTGTGTGTGTTGTCTTTTTGGTGTGTGTGTGTGTGTGTTGTTGTCCCTTCTGCGTGTGTGTGTGTGTGTTGTCTCTGTGTGTGTGTGTTGTCTCTTTGTGTGTGTGTGTGTGTGGTTGTCTCTTTGTGTGTGTGTGTGTGTGTGTTGTCTCTTTCTGTGTGTGTGTTCTTGTCTCCTTTCTGTGTGTGTGTGTGTGTGTGTGTGTGTTGTCTCTTTCCTGTGTGTGTGTGTGTGTGTGTGCTGTCCCTTTCCTGTGTGTGTGTCTTGTCTCTTTCATGTGTGAGAGAGAGAGAGAAACAGAAACAGAGAGACACACAGACAGACAGACAGAGACACAGAGAGATATTATATGCGTGTGAGAGAGACAGACAGACAGAGAAAATAAATGTACAAGTATGTATGTATATATATAAGAATGTATGTACTGTATATGTGTGTGTTTTTTATGGTGTGTTTTGCTTCCCCCCTCAATAACCCCCACAACCTTGGCATATAATATACTCCCTCAAAACGTGACCAAGAGGAATGGAAATAGGAGAGGATTTTTATGGAAATGTTTTAGATCTGTGTAAAAAAAAAAAAAAAAAATTGAGAACTTATTGCGTTGTAAAAAAAGTTGTGTAATATTGTGTTCGTGTTGTTAACAAAATTAGGTTATGTAATGTTATGTTTGTGTCGTGTTGTGTAATGTGCTGTGTGTGTGTGTGTGTGTGTGTGAGTGTGTGTGTGTGTAGCCTCTCAAAAACAGCAGAACACTTTTCCTCTGATGGCCAAGCTGTAAAAAGTAAAGAACAAAAGGGGCGTGCCCATTTCTACACACACACACACACACACACATACACTGACACACACACACACTGACACACACACAGATACACACACACACACACACACACACACACATACTGACACACACACACTGACACACACACGCTGACACACACACACACACACTTTATAGTCTATAGAGTCCACAAAACCCGTATTCCTGTGGCCTTGAGTTATGGGTGAAGTGGAATTTACCCAACGAAAAAGATTCCCCTATCCCCCCCCCCCCCCCCTTAATTAGGTAGATACGGGGGAAATGGAAGTGTGTTAGTGGTATCAACACTTGACACATGTATTATAAAGGTATTCACATTGACTTCATTCAGTAAAGAGCATGCTGGTTCATGATTCTTTTAAACAGTTAATATGTAAGTATTTTACAGCGTTTAGTGTTGAAAACTATACGAATAAAGTATGCAGTAATGTTTACCTCAGTTGTTTTTGTGTTTCATCATAATATTAAAACAATAATCTAACATCTAATTATGTAAGTAACTGACACGAACGTCAATATATAAATAATTATAATTAATAACTGCGTGTATTTTGGTACTTTTATTAAAGATTCCCACTCATTTCTCACCTCCTCAGAATAATTTAACACCTCTCTTGTATAGGCACCCCCCCCCCCCCTCAAATCCCTCCTTACCTCTCCCTCCCACCAGTGAAGGGTTCCAGCAACATGAGCTCACTATAGGGACTACTGTTTCGGGGATTAAAATCTTGGTCAACGTTGATAACACTGGGTGGGCCTCACGGGAGTGTAGCTAGCTGTAGGCTACATTTTACACACACACACACACACACGAACTGTAGCCTACACTTATCCATATACAGGCACTCCATCATTTTATAAATATATCGCCTTACACTCACCCCTGCATGAAGTAAGGAAGGAAGGATCACACTGATGTATCAGAACATCACCGTCGTCTGGTCCAAGGCTTCCTCGTAATCCAACCTAATGTTGGAAGATCAGGCGACCACCAGCTAATGTAAACGGAGCAAATCTCTCTCTCTCATTCTCTCTCTCTCTCTCTCTCTCTCTCTCTATTGTGTTTCACCGGATTCGGTTTTGAATTCGGTACAGCCATGGGTGATAGTGCTTGACCAGGGTCCAAGGAGTGTTGGAGAGTAACTGAATAGAGTTCGAAAAAGTGAGTCTTCTAAACCTCTCTCAACGTTGAGAATGGTTTGGAAAATTCACTTGTTCGAACTGTGTTCAGTTGCTCACCAACACTACATGGACCCTGGTACTATCGAGGACAGTGTTTTGCTTAGTTGAGTTTTGGATACCCTGTGTGTCGAATGTGTGTGGTGATGGTGCGTGTGTGTGTATGTGTGTGTGTGTGTGTCTTACGTGCTACTTTTTTTATATTATAGAAAGGATTCCCAAGCAGTGTTTCGTCATCAAGAGAAGATACGCTTTTGTCCTGGATAAGAAAATGAACTTTTCTGCACCATATTATAGTAAAGAAAGATACGATAAAAAAAAATAGAATAAAACAATGATCACACAATATTAATTAAGTGTGGAAAATGGAAACTGTCCCTAAACGATCACTATACAACATCTCCTATAATATTATTCAAGTTGTTTCTCACTATCCATCATGATAAGACAGTGTTAGAAGATGGTTCGTGTGAGAAGTGCAACAATATATAGTTTCAACTCTGGCATCCGAAACACCAGCACATCAACCCTTACTCATAATACTGGCAGGTGTTTCGGAACTGGTCTATAGCTCACACGATGCCTGGTGTTATACGATGACAACGCTGATTACTGGTGAAAGCAGGGAGTGGAGGAGACTGTACAGCCATGGCTGATAGTACTTGCCCAGGGTCTAAAGAGTGTTGGTGAGCAAACTGAACAGAGTTCGGACAAGTGAATTTTCATAACCATTCTCAACGTGAGAAAGGTTTGGAAGACTCACTTTTTCGAACTCTGTTCAGTTACTCTCCAACACTCCTTAGACCCTGGTCAAGCACTATCACCCATGGCTGTACAAGGAGTGAGAGCAAACTGTTGTTGTGCCTTCAAAGAAAAAAAAAGTACTAGAAAGGTGAATCCTATAATGAAGATGAGGATGACTCACTCACACCCTGAACCATCAACCCTGAACCCTCAACCCTGAACATCAACCCTGAACCCTCAACCCTGAACCATCAACCCTGAACCCTCAACACTGAACCCTCAACACTGAACCCTCAATCCTGAACCATCAACACTGAACCATCAACACTGAACCATCAACACTTGAACCATCAATCCTGAACCCTCAACCCTGAACCCTCAACACTGAACCCTCAACACTGAACCCTCAACACTGAACCATCAACACTGAACCCTCAATCCTGAACCCTCAACCCTGAGCCATCATCTCTGAACCATCAACACTGAACTCTCAACCCTCGACAACAGAATAAGGTAAAGTAAATCTTCTTTAGTTTATATTTAGCGGGGTAATTATATAGGTTAAAAATACGCCAACATTTACTGTGGCAACAATATTGATTACAAAACTTACACACATACAGGAAAAATAAATAAGAGAAAAACAGTCGAACCATTACTTGACAACGAAAAGTCCTCTGGTGAATCATGACGTCATTTTTTTTTTTTTTTTTTTTTCATGATTGTGTAGATTTTTATTATTATTATTATATTATTATTATTTTTACTGCTGTGTGTGTGTATGTTTTTGTATTATTATTATTATCATTATTATTACTGCTGTGTGTGTATGTTTTTATTATTATTATTATTATTATTATTATTATTATTACGTGTGTGTGGTAGTATGACGTCATTACAATAAGGTGGCAGCTGATTGCTTAATTAAGGCTGGGAAAAATAAAGTTATCATCTCTCTCTCTCTCTCTCTCTCTCTCTCTCTCTCCTTCTCTCTCTCTCTCTCTCTCTCTCTCTCTCTCTCTCCTCTCTCTCTCTCTCTCTCTTTTCTTTTTTATTGAATACCAAGAGAACCTATCCAATATTCTAATAATTATATATTTTAAAGAATGAAATAGGCTTGGGTAGATATTTTTTTATGCATGGACCTGATAATAAAATAGATCGGACAGTTTGAGTGACAGAGAGTGACAGTATAGGATGAAAGTAGATGCCAGCCAGAGAGAGAGAGAGAGAGAGAGAGAGAGAGAGAGAGAGAGGAGAGAGAGAGGAGAGAGAGAGTAGGTGAGAGATAGATAAGAGAGGTTAAGGTGGAGAATAGAGAGAGAGAGAGTTAGTGAGAGAGAGAGAAGAGTGAGAGAGAGAGATGGAGAGAGTTAGAGAGAGAGAGAGAGAGAGAGAGAGAGAGAGGGATACCTGCCTGTAGACTGACGAGATTAGAAAGCTGACAGGTATAGGTAGGGAGGAATGGGTTGGAGTAGACTGACAGCAGACTGAGATAACTGGGGCATCACGTTGAGAGAGAGAGAGAGAGAGAGAGAGAGAGAGAGAGAGAGAGAGAGAGAGAGAGAGAGAGAGAGAGAGAGATCAACAGTGTTACCAGCTCAAATCAAGTCTCTCAGTCAGAAGAGGGGCTTGATATTATTGTCCACGACTGTACATGTGTTTGTGTGTGTTATATAATCATTGATATGTTTGTTTGTATCGTTAGTTACATGATTGTGTGTGTGTGTGTGTGTGTGTGTGTGTGTGTGTGTTATTTGATCAGAGATGTTGGCTTGTGTCGTTAGCACCATTGTGTGTGTGTGTGTGTGTGGTGTGTGTGTGTGTGTGTAATTTGTCATTTAATCATTAATGTTGACTTGTGTCGTTAGGTCCATGGTGTATGTGTGTGTGTGTGTATGAGTGAGTGTGTATGAGTGTGTATATGGAGTATGAGTATATGTGTCGAGTATGAGTATGTGTGTGAGTATGAGTATGTGTGAGTGTGCATGAGTAAGTGTGTATAGCAAGTGTGTGTGTCCTCATCCTCATCCCCCTCCCCCCTCCCCCTCCCTCCCCATAATAATTTCCGCTGTAACTTTCTTCCTACCGAGTGTAAAAATGTCGTCAATAATTAGAAATCGTCTCTGATAAAGATTAATGTTGTACTTTCACTGTCTTCCTTCGTGACGACTCCTCTGTGATGACCTCCCTCCCAAATACCTTTCTCTGCTTCTTCCATCATACCTTATTTGTCTCACTTTATGTAAAAAAAAAAAAACACTCACAAAATAAGAAAATATTATCTGTGGGCCATTAAAATATATATAAAAAATACACACCACGCATACACATACTCACAAAATAAGAAAATATTATCTGTAGGCAGTAAAAAAAAAAAAAAAAAAAAAATACACATACAACACACACATACTCACAAAATAAGAAACTATTATCTGTGGGAACGCTTCTCAGTCGAAACCAACCACTATCAATCTGACATTATCACCATTACCACTACCATCACAATTACAACCACCATAATTACAACCACCACCACCACAATTACCACCACTACAATTACCACCACCACCACCACAATTA
>JAWZYT010004506.1:0-2500 GCA_034508575.1 Petrolisthes manimaculis
AGAGTGAAAGATATGAATGTTTCGAATTTTTAACTTGTGAATCGGGTTTCGAATTTCTAACTGGACCCAACATTGCAACGACAGAGGAGAAACGCGGGAGTGGAGCCAACTGTACATACTTCCCCCTAAAAGGCTAGACATTCCACTTTGCTGATTACCCCAAATGTTGTACTTCAGGGGTTAATTAATATACTTTTGGTTCATTAGAGTGCCTTGATTCCTCCAAAGTATGCTAAGAAACGGAACCAGATGAACAAAAATAATGATGGCCTGTTGCTTGGATTAGTTTGGAGGAATCAATTTCGCGTTGCCACTACACACACACATACACACCACTGTCATAGCACCACATACACACGCACCACTATCAGAGAACACACACACACACACACACCACTATCAGAGCACACACACACACACACACACTATCAGAGCACACACACACACACACACACCACTATCAGAGCACACACACACACACACACACACACACTGACACAGCAAGATCCTCACAGGTCTACACAGTCACGTAGGGTAAATATTTAGCACCGTTCTACCTATCCTAGCCATGTTGTCACAACCCGTCCCTCTGTGTGTGTGTGAGTGTGTGTGTGTGTCCCTTACATCCTTCCTTCCTTCCTTCATTTCCTTCTCTATATTTCGTTCATTTCTTTCTTCTATTTCTGTGTGTGTGTGTGTGTGTGCCTTACATCCTTCCTTCCTTCCTTCGTTCATTTCCTTCTATATTTCGTTCATTTCTTTCTTCTATTCATCTTATTTATATGCTTTTCTTGCATCTACTTTCATTCATTCATTCATTTATTTTTCCTTTTCTTCTTCCCTTTCTTTCCTCCTTCATTTCTTCCTTCCTTCTTTTTTTTTCATTTACCTTTCAATGACTTTCTTCAATTTTTCCTTCATTGTTATCTGCCTGTTACTCTAATCTAGTTCTCTCGTTTCTCTATCTTCCTATCTATCATCCTTCCTTCCTTCCTTCCTTCTTCATATCCTTCCTCTCCTACTTTCCTTCCTCCACTCCTCCTCCTCCTCCTCCTCCTCCTCCTCCTCCACCACCAATATGTCACTTCCTCCTTTGTTTGTCTCTCTCTTCTTCCTTCTTTCATATTCTCTTACGTTGTGTTTCTTTTCCTTCCCATTCTCTTCCTTTCTTTATCTTCATCTCTTCTCCTCCTCCTTTACCTTCCTCTCTCTCTCCCTCTCCCCCTTTCCACTATCTTCCTTTCTCATAATCCTTCCTCCTCCACCTCTCTCTCTCTCTCTCTCTCTCTCTCTCTCTCTCTCTCTCTCTCTCTCTCTCTCTCTCTCTCTCTCTCTCTCTCTCTCTCTCTCTCTCTGTATATATGTTGTGTTGTGTGTGAGTAAGGAACCCAATTACTGGCCAGGGATACTTTACTGTCTTGTCTGTCTATAGTGTTGATTTGGAAGGACTCTCTCTCTCTCTCTCTCTCTCTCTCTCTCTCTCTCTCTCTCTCTCTCTCTCTCTCTCTCTCTCTCTCTCTCATTCAAGCAATCAATCATTCAATCAATTAATTACTCAATCAAACAGTTAGTCAGTCAGTCAATCACCCAAGCAATCTCTCTCTCTCTCTCTCTCTCTCTCTCTCTCTCTCTCTCTCTCTCTCTCTCTCTCTCTCTCTCTCAAAGAAACAGAAAGTGATGAGATAGACAACTAGAGAAAAAGAATAAGATAAAGAAACAAACACATAAACAGACACACACACAGACAGAAACGGAGACAAAAAACAAAAGAGAGTGACAGACAGAGAGAGAGCAAGAAAATAAATAATAATAAAAAAAAAACACAGACACAGACAGACAAAAACAGAGAAAAAGAAAAGAGAGAGAGAGAGAGAGAGAGAGAGAGAGGAGAGAGAGAGAGAGAGAGAGAGAGAGAGAGAGAGAGAGAGAGAGAGAGAGAGAGAGAGAGTGCAAGAATGAAATAATAAATAAAAATAAAAACAAGACACACACACACACACACACACACACAAACACGAGACGAATCCCAAGTATCAGAATCCACAGTGCTGTCCCCTTTTGCTTCAACCCCCCCCCTCTCGCCCCCCTTCCCCCCCCCCCCCGGTGTTCAAATAGTTACCCCGTTGAAACATTGCAGGGTCATATTTTTACCGCTCTTTTTCCACTCTCGAAAGCGACGCCATAGTTTTTCCAATTTTTTTTTTTTTTTTTTTTATATATATATATACCGTATATATATTATTTTTTTTTTAGTTGTTATATTAAAATTGGGCAGCACGTATTTATCGCTTTCTGTAGTGTTTCTTGCTCTATATACATCTTTTTTTTTTTTTTTTTTTTAATATTTATCATTTCATTTGCGTTTCTATTTGTATATTTCTATTAATTATTATTTTGTACATAATTTTCAATATTAATTCATACCATTTTTAATTCCTTTTTTTAAACTTAAGCATATAATTATGTTTGTTTATTTCTCACGCACACTTAAAAATCTCTA
>JAWZYT010004506.1:7500-57500 GCA_034508575.1 Petrolisthes manimaculis
ACTCAAGGCAAGGAAAAGTTAGCAGGCAACCCTTATCATTCTTACAGAGGTCTAGCTCATGGCGGTGACCCAGTGTGTAGTGATTTTGGTTTTATTATCTTATCCTGGCGAAAATACACCGATTCCTTTCTAAGTGATCATTACACCACGTTTCCTGTGTTTGAAGTGTTGTTTATATGCTGCATATCAGTACCTTGTTGTGTAAATTGTCTTGGCTTGTATACCATTGGCCAAACAAGATCTGCATGTTACAGTATGAGGGAGCCCGTAAATTTTCGCTTGGTATGTTAATATGAAAGTTATAAAATACTTATATAATAAAATGTAATATAAGTATACGTACTATATCCAAATTTATACGACTGAAATAATATTAGAGCGATGGAGAATGAAGAATAAAACTAAATACCCATTCCACACTCACACAAGCAAAACACTCGGTATCAGAGAGAGCAAAGATAAAAAAAAAAGATGAGAACTTTATCGTAGTCATAAAAAGTATGAAAGATAGCGAGTTGTGCAAGTTGACTAGAAAGAGACCGACCCCTTTGTACCAGCGAAACAGTGAGTATCAGTTCGATCCAGATACGAGGCAAAGTGACGATAAAAAATACGGAAGGATTTTAAACATGACTATATAATTATAGGCCAAGAATATAAATCCTTACCAATCAGTACGTGTATTCTAGAGGAATATATAATATAACGTACTGTATTTGTATTGTTGTCTGCCTGTTGATTGACGCCACGGCAAAAAAAAAAAAAAAAAACTAGTGATTCCCCCTCGCCTCTAGGTGGCTCTTCTGTAACATGACGATCAAAATTCCCATAAGAGTGGCCTATCCTTCTCCCAGTACTAGAATCCTTGGACCTTGGTTGAGATGTGACGTAGCTAATGTGGTGTTGGACGTTCACATTTGAAGGCAGTGGTGGGTTGTGCGTGAGAGGAGGAGGCTGTAAGAATTGTGCTCAGTCTGATTTGGTGATCAGGTAAGGATTAACTACGCTTTGTTTTACAGTAATTTAGGGTTTGTGTAGTGGTAGTAAAAGTTTCGTGAATGTAATACCCACTAATAATAATAATCTCGATGTTTATGATAGACAGTTTGTCGTAGAGGACCTGGGGAAACGTTAATGCAGTTCTGTCTGGTAATATTAAATATGGCCGGTTTTCTTCATCCTCGATCAATCCTGTTTAGTAACCAAAGTTGACTTGGTATGTCAAGATTGTGTATGGATGCCTGGACCCGTATTCACAAAGGCAAAGTTCACTCTACTTAAAATGTTATTCGTAAGCATTTATTCAAGTCGAGGACTAGTCTCCGACACTGCTTTGAAATGAACCTGAAACACTATGGTGGGGTCAGAAATGCAAATATACGAGCAAGTCCAAACTCTTAAGATGTATTGTGAATACTGGCCCTGGTGTTTGGTAATTATGGTGTAGTTAATTAATTTTTGTACTTGGAGGTTGTTTTCTGGTACCGTACTGAAAGGCCTCTGTTAACGTTGGTTCTTTGTATTTAAGAGTATCCTTTGGCTTTTAGCATTTTGTTTGCGTATCCTTATACCTTTTAATATATATATATATTAATTTATTGCTTCAAAGTATTTTAAATTCTTTACCCTCTGCCGTGGCTGTGGAGTGCATGTGGCATTGTTGGATATGTTCGGATCACATTTGAAACTATATCACGTCTTGTACAATATTAACATTGAAGATTCCGAAACGGTGGTTCATTGTGTTATCCTTAAATATGATTCAACAGGGAGATTGGTCTCATTCATAAGTGTGACTTTAGTAGCCTATTGCTACACTGCCACATCTACTCCACACACAGAGGAAACACTTTAATTTGAAATAATGCTTTTAGCAATGATCTTCTCGTGTGACTCAGACTGATGTTGGCAATCCCAATTCCCAATGACAGGAATACCTCTGTATGGAGGCAGAGGGATTGCGATATTTTGGTGGGTTTGTGGCACGCAAGTTTCCACAATGCATTTCTGGGAAATGATATAACTGCAGATGAAGGTATATGGCTAGGAGAAATCTCCAGGGCTGAAGGAAAACTTATAGCACTCGCAAACGAGTTTTATGAACCACTAAAGATACCGTACTGGAGAAGCTATTCAATTGTTACCATGGAGAAAAATCACTAAAACCAGGTAACACATGTATGAGTAAATTAAGTAAAGTTATGTTGTAGTCATGTAAACTTACCAAAGGTTGTGCAATACTGTACTTCATAATGTAGTGCATTTCACTAGCTGTATATACAGTACCTTGGTGTATCACATCCGGCTAGGTCCCGGGAATTTGCTGTGGTCATTTTGATGGTTTATACCTGTTAGGTCCCGGTAGTCTGCTGTGGTCTAGGTTAGGTTGGACTAATATCAAAATTGTTTGTAAAACTGGGTACCGGTATCTCCAACTTTTCTCCGATAGAAACCCCATCGATGAAGTGTCTTAGAATGGTCCAAAATAGTAGGTAAGTATACTAAAATATACAGTACAGTGAACTCTGTACTTCTGTAAACTTACCATTTTGGGGGATTAATTTGACTTGTGGTGTTGCAGGCTGTAATGGTAGGGATGGAGAAAAGGCTGGTGATGCAAGGGCTGGTTGCATTACTGGTGGGAATGACTGTAGTAATGGCTCTTCCCACCAGGAAACTTGACCCCTCCCAGATTTTGCTCAAAAACCTTCCTGCTGAAAAGGTAAGTGGAAGATATTGGTAATAAAGATAGGGTTCAGTAATTACCAGAGATGCAGTACTGTATAGGGCTACTGTGCATACTTGAGAACTAAAACTGGAGATGTGTTCATTTATTTAATCCTTGTCTAATCATTAAAAATTAATGTTCAGATTCTTGCTACAGGTATTGATTCATTTAATTTCTTTTACCATGTACTGTATTTAGTGGATGATTGTGCATTTTTAGCTCCGGCCTAAGCCGAGAGCTCTAGGTTTTATCCGAATTATTGTTCTTGTTCTTCTTGGGGGGAACACTTCTTAAAAGGGGTTCAACTAACTCACTCACTCACTCTCTTCCTCCCATCCATTTTCTTTTACCGACATTGAATCATTTATTATCTTTTTTTTTCTTGGGGTGACCACTTCTTAAAAGGGGTTCAACTAATATTTAAGAGGTTCAACCGAGGGGTTCACCCTCGATAAAAAGGGTTCATTTTCAAAATTTCAATATAACCATATGAATATGAAAATCCAGATAAAACATAATTAATATTTTTAAGACTTTTACATATGGATATTTTATTACTTCACTTGAATCATTAAGAGCCGGAGCTTTTGAAGGGATTTCCTTCATGTTCTTGTTCTCTATACAGCTTGACTCCTTGCTGGAGGCACAACTGGCTCAGCTGGAGGAGGATATATCTGGTTGTTACGAAGAACAACTCTTGGCCCACCAGGAGGCCATCCACAGGCTCCACCTCCACTTCCATCACCGCAGTAGTCATAGTATTTCTTTGGCCACAAATGACTTGACAACATCTACCAGTAACAGAATCTTTGCCACGGAATTCTTTACTACTGATAGTTTCTTGACTACAGATGTCATGACTTCAGGGGATTTTGTGTCTATAGATGACAGAACCACAAATGACAGTATGGCTGTTGGCAAGGCCTTGATCACAGACCATGAAATTTCTACCAAACCTGCCATGAATACAGATACGATCACTGATACATTGACCACAGGCAGTGATATGGCCACAGACTCTATAATAACCTTTGACGAGAGCTTACGGTCTATAGACGATGGTACTATGGTTAGCAACTTGTTACCCACAGGTGACACATTGACCTCTGATGGAATGAGAACAGATGGTTTATTTACAGAGGACATATTGACTAGTCTTGATATATTCGTCCCAGATGACCTTAAAGCCCCAGAGATCAATAGGACTATGAACAACACTGTGACATCTGTGAGACATGTAGACAATACTACAGCTACAGTTGATGGTGCATTAGTCACAGAGGACTTTGTAGAGGACCTAAACAGAGAATACCTTGGAAATCTGCCTGTGTCTATCATGGACAGTTTGGAGAATGGAGAACCAGACCACTTCCAGATCCCCATGGTATGTAGTTTTGAATTATGAATGCAGTGTTTTCTATATTTCATTCATATTTGTAATGTTATTATAGCATGTACATACATAATTGGTTCCAAATTTGAATGTTGCAGTTCTATAATCCTTCAAATGGTGGAATGTTTGAGGGGCAGTAAGAGGAAATGTAAAGCTGCACAGTTTATAGATACTGTACCTGTATCATAGGCCAGATTTTTGAGGTGGGGAAATCTATTTACAGTATCTAAGATTATTTAGGTAGCACAACTCTATTGTATATTGAACACATATTTTATTACAACAGGAAATGTTTGCTACTTCTGATTCAGTAGAGGACTTTGAACGTCGCCCGCGATCTTCCCAGGACTACTCTCATGTGTGGCATTCCTGGCACTCGAGCTTGAATGACATAGAGAGCAGAGACAGTAAGTGGTGGAGTGAGGTAGACTAGAGCAGACTAGTGGAAAAGTATTGAATTGTATAAAACTGCCATGAATGAAGCAGCTCTTGCATGTCTTCCCTCTTATTGTAACAATACTTCTATACATGTACTGTATGCTGAAAATCAGTTGGAGGGGTCAGCAGGAAAATGGAAGAATATAATGAATAATGTATCTTGTTTCAGAATTGGTAGTTGAGGAGGTACGTGTGGGAGCCACTGCAGCGAATCTGAAAGTATCTGAGGTGATCCCACTCAATCTCTGGAACCTCTCGGCAATCTTCAGGGTTAGTTCTATATGGTGTAGATTCCATGCTATGAGTCTTGTTTCATTGTTTACATTTAAAATTGTCTCTGCCACATGTCAAGAGTTATTAACTCCTTCACTAAGTTCACTTAAGATTTTGCAAAAATTAAACTAGGCCTAAAGGATTATCCATGAATTATATAATGTACTGTAATTCTAATCCTAAAGTATCCATGAATTATACTGTATTGTAGCTACATCCTGTTTCCAAATTTCAATTGGGCAAATTTAGCAATTGGTTTTATTGTTACTTTTATTTCTTTGTGACAGAGTGAGGATGGAATTGGTTACCATCTGGAGGGGCAGAGGCTTCAGCCACTTTTGGTAAGGAACAACTGGACCATTGCACTCACTGGCTGCCCTTGTCGCAACGATTCATCACAAGTGAGTCTACCCTATAAAAAAAAAGCCTCGTGAGGGAGATCAGTTCAAACATTAATATGCAGTATTGGGTTCAAATTGCTCTCCCCAACCATCATGCTGCACTATATTTTTCTCAATTTTAGTTTCTTTAAATTGTGTAGTAAACCTACTAAACTATTTTGTAAATGTGATAAGCCAATGCAAATACTTTCCCATTTTCCTGCTACAGATGTGTGCTTGTTGTACAGATGGCAGTTGTTCTTGCACGTCTAACCACAACACCTGTGTTCCCTGCCCCTATGCTGACAACAAAGACACATGTCACACATACAGTGAGTTCGCAGTTGTCTTTTGACCTGTCCAATATAATCTGTAATAGAGTAGTCCAATGATACTTGATACTAAAATGGAAAATACAGTAGTGTATAAGTATGTAGTGACAAGATAGAGGTTGCTACTTGAGGCTGCTTAGTTCTCCAGAAGACATTCTCCCATTGTTGTTTGTGTGTGTGTATTCTTTTTCCAGAGCTAGAAGGTAAGAAATAAGAGAATGGTGACGTGTGAGGAACCGATTTATTTGG
Source organism: Petrolisthes manimaculis (assembly GCA_034508575.1). Taxonomy (NCBI): domain Eukaryota; kingdom Metazoa; phylum Arthropoda; class Malacostraca; order Decapoda; family Porcellanidae; genus Petrolisthes; species Petrolisthes manimaculis. The sequence continues at coordinate 13,294 of JAWZYT010004506.1, forward strand.
AAAAGACATGGCAATATATAGTACAGTACAAACTGTTTCTCTTTAACCCTTCAGGCACCCAGCCATTGGAGCTGGATACTGCAGTAGGTTTCCAGTATTTCCTTGGTTACTATGACCCCCAGCACGGCCTCCAGAGAGTACTAGTGGTAGCAAAGGACACCACTGTAACATTCTTCACCATAGTGAGTATAAATTGTACTTGCACTTATAACTGGAATATTTCTCTTCTCCAATCTAATTTTACTCCACATGATGTACTCTGTATTTGCTTCTATTACTGTACTGGGACTCCTTGACACCTTTCTTGTTTGTTTTTGCTCCTATAAAGTGTTTGACCCCTGAAATAATGTGTGCTTTGTGAACTGAAGTTTACTTTAAATTAATTTCTTTGACAATGTGTATGGTGCCAACTCCAAAAATTACTGCATGTTCTTGTACCTTAATCAGTTCTTAAGACTCTCCCTTGATCTTTACTCTTAGGACCAAGCTGGACTCCAGCACCTGTCTCCTGTCCATGCCCTGTCCTCCCTCACCTTCTCGCGCCCCATCACCCACCTGGGCTATGGGGAAACCTATCGTGACCTGGATGGGGTGATACAGAAGGTCAGGTTTCTGGTGTGCTTCAGGGCTGGTGACAGGACACACCAGTTCCAAGGACTTGGGGTGGACACCAGGGTTGCCTTTGGGTGGGTATATTCTGTATTTTTATTGGTTATTTTACTGGATAGTAATGTGCATGACCATTTCATAGACCCTGCAGGGGAAGTATTGCCTGCTATGATGTGGGTAGTACTTTAATGGGAGCCAGAGTATGTGCAGCTCCAGTCAACTGGACTCTTTACTGCTCGGCCAGGCAATCTGGGGAACTACAAGGACTATTTCGGTGTCCTAACCTTTTACTGGAACTTTAAATTGCAGTTAATTTCAGTGCAGTACTTGACATGAAATTATTTAATGTAATAAAACTCCTATGTGGGGTTGTATTTTTGTTTAAATGGGAAGAACTTTTTAGTATCTGTTGAACAGGATGGTCTGAACATTTTTTTAACCTCTTTGAGCTGTATTTCACCTTTTTTAAATGTTACAGAGAATTGGTGTCTTGGGATGGTGAGGGGAGTGAGATGAGGACATGGCAGAGTGGAGGAAGGATGATGGTTGGGGTGCTCCAGTACAATAGTCTTACTGTATACGAGATGAAGGTGAGGCCTGAGTACTGTACTTTCTTTGTGGACACTTTAGTTTTTACTAAAGTAGCTCGTGTATGTTCAGACTTGCTTTGCTTTTTCAATTGACCAATGCCCTCTAACAAGTCTTATTACTCTGCCTTCCTTTCCCCTAGGCAAACCATCACCACCAGTACTCCCTTCGACCAGTCCAGAAGATTGAAACTATCCTTGCCATTGTCCATTGGTCCACCCTTTCCCTTGGCTTTGATAACTACTTGATGTTGGTGTCCTCCAGTCTGGCCCGCCTCTACCTTCTCTCGGGAGTGTCCTACCAGCATGTACAGGATATTTTACCTTCTCATTCCATCACTGCCTTTCGTGCCGTTGTCCCTCTTGCTGTAAGTATTTTGATGTCTATGATTTGATGTGTATTTGTTTGCATGTGGAAAGGTATGCAAATGTTTAGTTTGTGTGGGTGGATAAATGGTAAATACAGTTGCTTGGTTGTTCTGTTGAAACTGTAATAATTGATAAAAAATAGCCAGTAACCCTCTCAAATTCTCGCCCCCTACTCGTATACATCAAAAACAATTGCTTCATTACCCTTGGCGAAAGAACCGCATCCCAAATTGTAAGGTTAAAACTAGCTCGTAACTTAAACCAAGGTATCTACGCATCTGTGTTCTCGTTCACTTGGATTTATATGGAGTTGCAATATATATATATATATAAAGTACTGGATGTAAAAGTTCACTGATAAACTCATTTTTTTTACAGGTACAAAGATGGCGTGGAAAAGCAGTGCTGCTGACAGGGGAAGGGACAAAGTTACAGGCATATGTGTTAAATGGTTCCTCTCAAAAATTTGTTCTGGTAAGAACTGTTTTCATGGATTGGTATTCTCTGCTAAACTAGGAATAGGAAAAATGATAAAACAAATATGGACATTTCTTTGCTTAACTTATGCATTTGTCAAAGAAGTTTGTTCCTCCTTCCAGGAGTATTCAACAGAGCTGAGTGTGGCAGTGCAGACCTGGACTACAGGCTATGGTTTTTCTGGGGATTTCAGCCAGATCTCTGAATTTGTGAGTCCTGTACTGTATTTGGGTATTACCTGTTGCACAATTTATGGTAGTATTGGGTCCTTTTTTCTTCTAATGTACTAATTTTGTAATCTATAGGCACAATATCCACTTTGTATATGATAAAAATCCTCACTGCTGTAAACATCACAATACTCTCAAACCTTTGATAATCCAGTGCTTGATTTACACAAAGACTACAGTACAGTAAAATATACTGGTAACCTTTTGAGAAATTGCTGGGAGTATCTTGTATTTTAAAACCTAAATAAAACCCACAGGTAAACTGTGGGACAAAGTAAAAAAAAAAAAAAATAATAATAATAATAATAATAATAAAAAAAAATAATGTATAGCACTCAGTGTAATTTAATACTGTACTTTTTTTATCATTTTATCTGGAAGGTCGTCAATCCTATATCTAGAAATTCCAAATCTTTTTTCCAGAAGTGTACTGTACTGAAAAAAGGGAAATGGGGGGTCTAGATTATGATGTAAATGCATTAAATAATTGTGGTATGGTTGGTGCCACAGGTGTTTGTCCAAGGTGAGCATGGCCCAGTTATCCTCGAGGTTCATGCCAGCATAAATGACCTACCAGACCCAGTGGACAGCCAGACGCAGGCTCTTGATGCAAAGATTGCTTCTCTTAAGGCGAGTTGTTTTGTAATGCTTATTAGTTCAGGTACAGTATATTATGCTACAATGCAAACCCCCCTCTCCATATTAAAGTTTCTATGTTTAGTCAATGTTTTAGTACTGTATAGTACTCTACTAAATTTCAGACCTTGTAACTACTATACACCACCTGCTTTATAGAGAATTTGTAGCCATTAGGAGTCTGGTATTAAGTATACTGTATATGGATGAGATTAACTACAGTTATAATTTTTGTAGGTGACCATTGATTTGTAAAGCTGAATTTGTCTAGCATTGGGATGATCGCTGTTATTCCCAACTGCATAATATTTCATTCAGTGACTGCCAGTCTGTCCTACTTGGTTGATATTTACCATTGGATGTGGATCTTTGTTTTAATGTAGAAATACCATGTCAACCTTTTTCCTCTCTAATTGTGATCTAGGAGAGATTTGAGAGTCAAACTCTTGTAGTGGAGGCTGCCAAGGAGAGGCTGGAACGTAGTGTTGACCAGAGCAATATCTTTTATGGAAACATCATTGTTTTGCAAGGGATCATTGTCAATGGGGTGAGTACAGATGTAAAGGACTAAGGAGTAAACTGCTTTAGTTGAATACTGAACTTTATCTATTGGTATTAAAAAAAATCTTGATGAAATAAAGGAGTATTATACCGAGCCTGCCTGATACTTTTCTACTGTATATAATAATGCATGGACCTTGAAAATTAAGCCACACACTCCAAAGAAAGACCAATGACTTGCAATAGGTATTCCACATTGTTTGTTGGTTTGGGGTCTCCTAACTGATTATAAAGGTCAAAGGACTGATGGAATTGCAATACACTAGTAAAGCTTTAATCAAAACCTTTTTAAGGGGATACTCCAATGCTCAGCTGTAGTTTAGTTTTGTTCTTAAGGGTGATCTTTTTTATATTTTTGTAAGATATGAAGTATGATAGGGTTACTAAGAGAGCTATGAAGGATGTGCTAAGATTTTACGGTGTTGGAGAGTGCTTGCTGGAAAGTATTAAATTCTTTTATAGAGGCACCATTTGTGTGGGTAGAGGGAGTGAAAATGTTAATGCTAAGTTTCCTCAAAGTATTGTATGTAGATATCTATACTGTAAGTCTACAAAGAGCCTGTCTGTATTTAAACTCCATAAGATTAAGTCTTTATGTTTCCTAGACATTGAGCACTGGAGACATCACAACAAAGGAGGTTGTGGTAGAGGAGCAAGATGGAAGACAGGAGGCCTACCAAGCATATCTGACCAACCTGGCACACTTCAAGTCTGTCTTATCTACACTCAACTTCACAGTCGGCCAGATCCACCTCAGACTGGATGGTAAGGGTGAACAAGGGAAAGTCAGGCCAGATAATATAGGGAGGAATGGTGTAAACGTACTGTTGATGTAGTCTGTCAATGTTTCATACAGGTAACCCACCCTTGCTCAGGTATTTTTATTTGGTAACTCCTGGATTAGTAAGCTGTGGTATCTTAAAGCCGATATGATAGACTAATCTGTCTCTGAAAGATATCCCTACTTACTACTCCAGGTGTTACCAGATAAAACAGTCCCCGAGCAAGGATGGGATTCCGTAAAATGCCCTAACTTCGGACATTTTTTACTTTTTCAGGTGAATAACTGTTATTAATTATGCGATTTTACTCCTGTTGGTGTCGTGTGGTAGCCAGGTAAAGTACCTACGGAATCTAGATGAAGAAAAAAGTATACTAATTCCCCCTCCCCAGTGTCTGAAATTATTTTCTTACCAATATAGCAATCTTATTACAGTAAATTTGAATTATTACATTTTTTCGTGAAATGTCCGAAGTTATGGCGCAGTCCAAAGTTAGGGTGTTGTACGGTCCCTGAAACATTGACAGTGTTCATGAAAGGGAAAAAGATGATTTTTTTATGTTGGTATTTGTTAGAGGAAAAGTAAATAAAATAAAATATAACTTCTCTTCAGATGCGGTACCAGCCACAGGAAGCAGTCGCCTTATTACTGGTGTGAAGACTATGGTGGGAGGCAGCTTAACAGTAAACCACTTCACCACAAACCACATCATAGTGTCTCAAGTTTTGGATGAAAGAGGCTCGTCCTTTCCACTTGATAGCATCATTGAAGGATTAGTTAGGTATGCTGATAAACTGTTTGGCAAAGTTACAAATCGTTTAAAAGTAGCTTTCGTTGATTTACATGGCATATACAGTACAATGAATCTCCCACCACATGACTTTTCAGTCCTGCTTAACCTATCTAGTATTTGTATCTTCAGCTCACTGTTTTGATTTAGCATGACCTAGATTTTAACCTAAGTACTGTACCTCAAAATTCATGAAAGTGAACTTCCTTAGTCATGCTAGAACCTGTAAGTGCACAATTGTGCAAATATTGTGGAAAACTGAGGGAGCCACATGTAGCCAAACTTCTGTAACATTGGCTAGGTATACCACTCCCCTAACTGAAAGCATCTTACCCTGGCAAAAAGCCCTTGTTTTTCCATAAGGAACCCCCTATTACTCTACCCCCTACTCCCACCCAATAAGAGATGCCTCCCTTGTGTGCTGTGGATAGAAATTATTAAAGCGCCTCTTCTCTTTGGACTAGATTTTCATGCATGAATGCAGGGACATAACAGAAGTGTTGTAATTACGGGAATGCAATTAAATATTATTTTTTCTAGACGAGGAGACAGACGGGTCATCACGGGAACAAAGACCTTCTTCCAAGCTGTACAAATTGGGAACCTGATGACTCGGTTTCTGGGGGATATACCCATAGCAGACCTGGTAACCACAAATGGGAATCACACAATTAGTGCTGCCACAACCTTCACTTCCCCTCTAGTTGCCCACACCATCAATGTTCTACCTGGAGGAACGGTCGGGGGAATAGACTTGTCTGAGGAGGCAGTGTTGTTGTCAGGGAATGTAACCTTAGGTGAGTATTTGGTGCACTTGGTAAGGTGTTCATTAATGTGTATAATTTCTGAACAGTGAGGAGTTTTTCATTCCCAAACTTTGTGATGCAAAACTTTATTGTAAATTAGTGAAACTAATAATGTCTACTAGAGTAGAGCAAATATTGAAAAGAATTTTATTCTAAATCTATGGAAAGGGTTTATTGAAGCCTTTAAAATAAACCTAGGTAGTGGTATTTAGCTTATGACTATTTCAGGTGGGTGCGTATTCAGGGAAGACGTGATTGTAAACTCGCTGACATCTTCATCAAAACAAATAAATGGAGTCAACATAGAGCGCCTTGCCACAAGCACCCTAACTACCCAAGGGGGAACTATCCTTGGTTCTCTAGTTTTCACCAGCTCCTTTTCAGTTGACACTTTAACTGCCACAACTATCATGGGAGTGAATGTAAAGGAGTATATGTCTACCACAGTGTTCATGAACAGACCAGCAATCTTACAAGGCATGCTGGTGGCTTCAATGGTCAAGATTCAAGGAGAACTCTCTGTTCAGGGACTTATTAATGGCAAAAATTTCCCATCAGACTATCCCTTGCGGACGGATTCCAAAATAATTTTCAACACAAAGAAGTTCAGGAGTGTTTCTGTAGAGAGACTAACAGCTGGGCCAAACTCTTTGGTTGATGGTCTGCCTCTTGAAAAACTAGTCACTCTACACACCCCTCAAGTAATCACAGGACACAAGACATTTGCCCAGGGTGTTTATATTGAGGGAAATCTGGATATAACTTCAAAAATAATAGATGGTGTGAACTTGGATAATCTCAATGCTAGTCTTGGACAGATTGGAACCTCTGACTTTAAATTTGATGTTATATTTAAACAGGAAGTGAGGGTGCCTTCGCTGACATATGGTGGCACACTTAATGGAATTGATTTTACTACTCTTTTAAAGGACATTGTCTATAGTGATGAGCCCATTGTTATATCTTCCAACAAGATCTTCAGAAATGGAGTTTCTATTACAAATGCCAGTTTCCACAGTACATTGAATGGTGCAAGTTTCAGTAATCTTGTAACAACGTCAAACATTGCCACTGGAGTAATCACTGGAAGCAAAGTATTCGCAAAAGATGTCGTCTTCACAGACATAACGGTTGGATCACTGGATGGTGTAGATCTGGATGACCTTATAAGAACGGCTGTTTATTTAAACAAACCAGGCCAAGTAGTGTATGGCACAAAGGTACTCACTCAAACCCTGAAGACTAGAGAACTGGTGGTAACAGGTAGGCTTGGTGATGTTGACTTTACAAAGATAGTCACAAAGAGTACAGATCAAACCTTTATAGTGACCCAGTCTTTGCGCTCTGCCAATTTCACAGATCTACTGACAGTAGAGTTGCAGATGCCAGCGGGTGCAACTGTGAATGGTATTGAACTGACCTCCCTCTACAGCAGACGTGTTAGCCTAACCTCCCCTGGCTTCTACACTGGCACAATCTCTGTAAAAGGGCCAGTGTCTGTCCTCAATTCACTAACTGTTGGGTATATCAATGGCCGACCAGCCACTTCTCTGGCTAATGATTTTGTAATGAGGGATGAGCATTCAGTTTTGACTGGCCAGTTGACCTTTGCCAATCTCACCATACATGGGCCCATTACTACACAGAACCTGGCTGGTGCTAATGGCTTCAACATTTCTGACATCGATTTACATGCACTGAAGGTGACTGAAAACAATGTAATAAGTGGAAGCCTGGAGTGGGGCAATATTACCTTCCATGGCGATATAGGTGTGGCTGGTCTGGTCGATGGCATCAATCTCCAGCAACTGAGCCAAGATGTAGTGCTGAGGAATTCAACCACTGTTCAAATAATCACAGGTAATCCATATTTTCTTGACATTCCTGTCCTCAATTCTTTATATTTGTCAATCTACACCTCCCTGTATAGTCTCACTTTTAATATGAATGGAATTTTCATTAACCCCTACAGTACCTTTGCCCACTTCATAATATTTGCATACGAAGTGTTAAAAAATAATCTTCAAAGCAATCATTTATTGTCCTATTCATAGTTTGTAATGAGTTTCTAGGATGCTTCAATTCATAATTAATTTTTTCCGTGAAGTACTCTACAAATCCTCAGTTACTCGTCTAAACTGCAAGTAAAGTTACTGTCCACCTTCTAGTCTTTAAACTCTGAATTGAGTTTGGAAATTATTTTTAGAATTCTTTCATTTAGTACTGTTACAGGCATTGAACAAGAGAGATAGAACTTTACTGTAAATTATTACATGTTTCAGGCGAGAAGAGATTTGAAGGCGGGATTACAGTTCTGGGAGACATAGAGGCAACACTTGTCAATGGGTTCAACCTGAGGAAACACCTGCTGACCAGAGACACAACCCAGGTCAGACCTCTTGTACTGTTATGGTTGCTGTGAAAAGTTAGCATGCTTAACTGTTTATTCCAGACCCATTTGTTGCCTTGTAGTTCTGGCAGTGATGAAAAATGTTGGTACTATGAGACCAAAGTAGTGTTGCTGTCATGTCCGATGATTTGATATAACTCTTTATTTAAACTTTATGAAAGCCCCACCACATAGTGCAGGAATTAGGTGACTTTTATTCAGTGTGAAAGGGTAGTAAATAGTGGGGAAAAAGAGAGCATTTGAAGTATGGTTAGAGAAGAAAAGATCATGAATCGTACGAGTGTTACAAGGAGAGCTGTATGGGATGCTAGAGTGAGGGCAGATAATAGGTTGGGGGGGGGGGGGAAGTTAACTGAAAATTTCCTGAAATATAAAAAAATGTTCTGGAAGGAAGTAGAGGAATAGGAAAGGGATATCAGGGTAAGAGGAGAGGCCTGCATGGAGTGTGGCCCGTGGCCAGCTGAATGCTGAAGGGAATTTGCCTTGTAGTGAAGTGGCAGGGGTAAACTACCTTTTGTTGGGCCTTGCTATAGATGTAAACAGCTATGCCCCTTGTATTCCCACAAGGGGATTCATTGTGCAAACTTCCATGTGCCACCAGTCTTCTGGTCAGTAAATGGAGGTTGGAGTGATTGCAGATGTCCATCCGATCACTGCTAAAACATAAAAAGAACTCTCTTTAACACGGTGGAATGTGAATAAGAAACTGTTTATATTTACTTTGAACTTTGATGTTTTAACACTTATCTTTCCAGGTGATCACTGCTCACTACAACTTCCTGAACATTAAGGCCCTGAGTGAAGTGATTTTGTTGGGTCGTTACAATGGCTTCAATCTTACCACTCTGACGTCATCCAATCTCCTTTCAAATGGCAGTACATATCATGGTAATGTTTGAGGTTTTCGGTATTTAAAATTACCCTACCCTTGATTCAGCTGATTGTCAAATATTTGACTAATAAAGTCCATTTTGTCTGTTTAGTCGGTCTTTAATACTCTTAACGCAGAATTAGTAAGCGCACACAGTAATGTAGTAATATACTATACTTTGTTGGTACCTGATATTTTATTCTCTTCATTGATATTAAATTTCAGGTTTCAATGTTATTCACTTATACGGTACCTAGAAAGGTTAATTTTTTTTAATTAGGGATATTATGGTTTATTTAACTTGCTTCACTACTACCCAGGGAATGTGACCTTCTACGGAGATGTGAGTGTGGGACGTCTGACTCTGTCTGGAAACTACAATGGTGTAAATGTCAATGATCATCTGGCGGACTCGATTCCTTTGAATGCAAATAATGTCAACATTATGGGCATGAAGACCTTCACTGCTGCAGTAACAGACTTCCAAGAAATTAATGTTGTGCAATTAAATGCTCAGCCTTTTGACCACATCCTAAGGGAACTTGTGTTAACTGATGTTCCCACTAACCTGCCAAACCATATGACTATCACTGGCAGGGTATCTGCTCCAATGCTTCAGGCTCGCTCTCTGACTGTGAAGGTATGGGTAAATGAGTAGCCTTCACATTCAAAGCACACTCCCTGGATGAGATGCCCAAACACTAATGTACAGACTACATTCCAACACAATATATGATCACTGTATGAACATATGACTTGTAAATTTTACTTTACAGTACTGGATTGCTTAAAAAGATAACAAAGAAAAATTCCCACTAGTGAAGTATAGAAGATCAAGAGGTCTGGAATTATGGTGGATGCTTAAACACCTGTTGTGTAATGTTTCCCCTTTTCATTTCTTCTACTACAGTAGATATATATATAAATAGACCACATATGGGTTTAAGTCATCCTGGTCAGTGATAGTACTGTGCCTTGCATCTCAAGGCTTAGGTTAGATATTCATCACTGCAGGTATTTTGTGAGGAATGAGTACTATTAATACAGGAGTGTCTTAAAGAATTTTCTAGTACCAGATGTGAATACAGTATATAAGTATAGATTCGTTTTGCTTTTCTGTTGGTACTGTAATCTGAAATGCTCTGCCTGACCAAATTCCATATCTATATTTCAGGGAAATGTTGGAGGTGTGGACTTTGGGAAGTTGATGACGGAGGCCGCTTATGTTAACAGAAATCACACCTTCACTTCAATACTCGTGAGTATTTTGACATTTTCTTTACTATCATGCCGTATATGAATGGTAAAGGTATAGATTTTAATTTTTCTGGAAATAAACCCCCAATATCCATAGACTTGAATTAGTTGAACTGTGTTGCTGTTGCCTTTTGCTGTTTAGTACGGTTTGGTGTAAAACCCACCTCCATAGTACGGTACGGTGTGGTAAAGAATGGTACAATCTAGGATTAGTCATAATCCCTACCACCAGATGTCTAATTGCTTGGCCTATGGTGTAGTATGTATATATATTTATATATAGTTACTGCATAATCTATACATGAATGGAGTCCTTTTTTGCGAAGTCTACAAAAGCATGACTAAACCATGTGATTAGACACCTTTGGTAATCAACCAGACTTTAGTCCTAGATTGACATAAATAAAAGTATTCATAATGCACTGTACTATATCTGTAATCTCAAACATGTTTGCTGTACCTCTATACATTTGAGGGGAAATGTGTGAAATTACACAGTGCATAACTGATAAAGATGAAACCGCACAGGCTTCATCTTTATCATAGTTGTCAAGATTAATGCATATCTTGACAATACTGAACAGACTACCAATTGCCTTTACAGACCTTTGCAAGGAACATCAGTGTGACTGGTGCACTCGATATAAAGATGCTGAATGGGACAATGGTAGAGGACATTCTGACTACCAGCACTCCACAGACCATCCATGGTAACTTTACCATTGGCAGGGTCCTTAGTAGTGATGTTCACGTTCATGGATTGGTCAACTCCTGGAAACTCCCAGTTGAGGTTGCTGATACACTAAAGGTGTGTTGTTGTTGTTTTTTTTACAATGATGTACAGGAGTGAGGCAGAGGGACCTGGTGTGAGAGGTAGACCATCAGATGGATGAACAGGGTAGAGTGTGCAGGAGATTAATAGGAGTGTAGGAAAGCTTGATAAAAAGGTGTTGGAATAGGGAGAACTGGAAGGGTCTGCTGTGGACATTTTTTGGAGGGACCAAGGTGTCTGAGCTATTGATAGAAGTATTGAAGGGAAATGGGCCATTTAAGTTAGTTTAAATCCTAATAAGGTTTCTTTTAACTTTAATTGTATTTTAGTCTCCTATGATGGTAAGCAAACTAAAGAGTAGAGCATAATATATAAACTGCTGGAAATTTAACTTTCATTTGACTTTAGCATATCCATATACATTTTAAACCTTTTTCATGTTTCCTCAGAATAGAATGGTAAATATAGAGCCAGATATCGTAAGAATGCTGTGGAATTTCATAATTTTGACCCATGAATGGGTAATATTGATAATTTTCCAAAGAAATGTTCATAGTGACTTGTACTGTATGGGCTAAAAACTCTGCAGGCAGTGGAGGGACAAACTGTGAGAGGACCATTGACTCTGGTTGGATCAATTGAGGTGTTGAGAGATGTGGAAGTAACTGGACGGGTTGGGTCAACAGCCAAGGTAGACCTTTCCACACAAGTGGTTCACCTACACCAACCCTCGCATATACAAGGTGAGTTGGGTCATGCCAGCACTTTGACTCGGGATAGTTTGGTATTTTTAGGACTGATTTTTGAAAATATTAGCCTATATATAAACACATGCACACCGAGAGATAAATTTGTTTTACTTGTCACTTAAACTTAAATTGATTTTTACTTTTATAGACCAAGTACAGTACAGTAATGTAAATTTTTCTTGTCAGTTAAGCATTATGAAACTTTACGAAAGGAACTGCTGGAACCGGTTCTATAATCGGTACCTAATATTAACTGAGGGTGTTATATAATTCCTGTCTAATGTTGTTTTAAAACTTTTTCTAAGTCTAGAACCGCTAGACCCAGTTCTGGTACTGGTTCCTACTAGGTATGCCGCATGTGGCCAGAACTAGTGCCAGCAGAACATTTAATAAATTGATTAAGGGTAGTTTAATTTAATGCATTTACAATGGAAATTACTCATGTACAGTATTAAAAAATATATCCGACGGAAAAGAATTAATGGGAGTGATTATGGACAAACTCTTGACTAATGCCAAAGATTATAATCACTCGCACACTTTACTCCATTTTACCTACAGGGTCGCTCGTGTTTGAGCATCCTCTGATGACCTCTAACTTGACGGTGCTACCAGGAGTGGTGTCAGGAGTGAATATTCCTCTCCTTATCCAGTCTGCATGGAACCTAAACTCAAACACCACTCTAACTGGTAACCTAGTCTTCCTACAACCTGTGGTGTTTAAGGTGAGTGTTTATGTATCAACAATTTCCATTCCTGTTTATATTTATTCAAAATCATAATAATGCAGAAATGAGTGAAAAAATAAATGGATTAAGGAATGAAAGCTATTGGTATACAGTACTGTGAATCCTTTTTAGTTTGCATAAGATGCTCAAACTAGCCTGATATTCCTTCTTAAAATGGTGTCCACCCCTTAAGGTTAAAGATATATGAAATAAACTTAAATTACTGCTTTCAGATTTAGTAGACTTGATATGGGTAGTGAATATGAGGGACCCTTTGGACTGTATGGTGTCCATCTTGGTTTAATATTTGTCCATTTTTAGACTTTGCATTTCTCACGCCTTGAAAAAGGGTAATAGGGTGTTGATGTATTGTAGGATAATGTAAACCTAAAGGTGTTTAAATACAAGTATTAATGTTCTTGTGGTGTGCAGGTTGCATTGAATCAGAACCAGTTGGAGGAGAAAATAGTGTTGGAGGACTACACCAGAGAAGTGAACAAGGCACTAGCCGTCTACACCTCGATGGTCCACAATTTGACAGTTAGTATACGGTATATCTTTAGTATATAATGTTAAGTACAAATTGATCTTGAACATTCAACAAAATATATTTTTCACGGTTCGCTGCAGTTATGAATACCTTGCTTTCATAGTACCCAGGTGGCCAGTTATTTGGTTCATTGCTGTGAATTATCTATAGCTATGAATACATTTCCAGTTACTGTATTTGGAACAAAGAAAATATCTTGGTAAGAAGTTCCAATAATATACATATATTATAAATAACTATCTAATCACACTGAACATAGACCAGTTTCCTCTGTTCATTATCAGATCTTGAAACCAATACTGTAGTGAGTAACGAGACATTGTCTAACAGGATCTCTACGAGTCTACTTGTGAAAGAGTGGCACCATTGCACCGGCAGCTTGAAAATTCAGTGTTTGAGATGGACTATTTCCAGAGTGTAGTTGAGGATGTTTTTCCTCGCCTCCATCATTCTTCAACTGCTTTCACGGTAAACCATCCTTTGCCCTGCACTCAAACAAATTTGTCTGCTCCATAGAAAGATGTATACATGGTGTCCTAATTAAAGGGTGATTGTAATTGTTCATATCCTTTAGCTAATTTTGGGATAAAGTGACGCAAGGCTTCCAACAGGCTTTCAACAACAGCTACCTCATAGTGAGCTGGAGTGAGAAGTGTGAATCCACCTGGTATGTAGTCGGCTCCACTTCTGGCTTCGTTTCCATAACTTCTACCTCTGCAGCTCAGAGAGGTTGGGGACAAGACTGGCTCTTCCTAGGGGAGGCAGATCAGGAGGTGAGTATAAAGGGAAGTTAAGGTACTGTAGACATTACATTACTTGGTTAACATGAAGTAGTTTGGTGCTGATGTAATATTTACCTGGAGTCTGATTTCACAGATGGTGGATGATATATACGAGTGGGTAGTGTAGATAACCTTGGAAACTCTGAACTAGGCTTCACATTTCCCTAGATGTCTTTAGCGTTTCACTTCATGCAGCCAAGCATTTGAAGATAGGCTTCTAGTAAAAAATTCTATAAACAAATTGCTGAAAGCTTAGCTGACTTTTTTGATACTGTAAATTATAATGGGTTTAATTTATTTTTCTCCAGGCATATGTGGCAGTTGCAGGTTCCAGTGATGACCAATGTGGAAGTCAAAGTGCAGTGTGGAAGATGGACTCAACAGGCAGGATAACGGTGAGTCTCTATAGCCGATATTGGAATTAAATTTTTAGTTACAATATTTTTCTTCAAACAAAAAGAATACTGTATTCTCTAAACTGCAGTGTGTGAAATCTGATAAGCAGACAATGGCACACATTTCTGTATTATTGAATGAGATGCCTATTCATACTGACTAGTACAGTACTGTACATTATATAAATGTCAATGGAACATACACCTGTACTGCCGAATTTGATCTTGTATCGGCATACAGTAATTAGAAGTTTGATTTTATAGATACACTAGATGGTATTAAAGTCTCTCTGTATAGCAGGTGTTTCTTCTGTTATTTTTAATATATTAAAAGCTATGAAGTTTCTTCGAAGGTTCTATTTCTTACCTTGACCATTATTAAACAATCATTATTGTCCAAACATGGTAAACAAAAAATAATAATAATAATTTAATGTTTCAGCTACACAAACCTCTATCATCTGGGCAGCACCTGTCTGCATTCCCAGATTCTGTAATGAGTGGAGTGGTGAGGCTGCAGGTACATGCTACCAATCTCACCACTAGCTACCTCTTCAGCCTCGCCTCAGGATTACTGCAGCAAGTGGATACAAAGATTGAGACTTCAGGTAAGGATGAAGGAATATGTTTTGCCTGCAGTCCCTACAGATAGGTCTCCAACTTTGCTAGAACATACAAATAGCATCTCTAAGAATAAATTAGGTGTTTAATTAAACTTGGGGTCTATAAGATAACCCACCAAGGGAGCGAAAATTTTGTCTGCCAAAATAATTCTTTACTGTTCACATATGTAAAGTTAATAATTATTGGTAACTTTGCAAATGGAATACTAGACCAAGTAAACCCCAATCCTTCCTTGCCTTGTAATCTTAAATACAACACACCACCTTCCAATTTGCATCCCACTTAAGCAGCCTGATTCAGTCTTTGGTGGCTGTATAGAATAAGTGCACTGTAGTTGTATCTCTAATTTCAGCATCTCTTAACTTCCTTATCTCGTTAAACACTGGCAGCCACAGAACACATCTGCACCCTGGTGACTCTTACCCACACTAGAGTAGCCTTCAAGAGTTATGGCTCACGAGGGATGCTGTTTGTAAATGGTGTGGCAGGGGAGGTGGTGGAGGTGGAAAGGAGCATTGACGACTGTGTGTTGATGGAAGGGGGCACCGGGAGACGAGAAGGTGGTAGGGTTCTCCTTCTCCTTTCTGTAACCAGGGAGGGGAATATGCATGAGGAAGAGTTTGCCCTTGAAGTGAGTATCTTGGAACCTTTATGAACAGTAATGGTCTAGGTCTGTATTCTTTTCTTATATTTATTTAGTAGGGATAAAATAATGTAAACGTGTGGTCAGTTTTGCCAGTCTCCTAGAATGATTAACCTCTACCAGCAGAGGTCTGTTGAATATGGTGTGAAGAATATAGTATTAAAGTTACTCTGTATCCCCCACTTAAAGTGAAATTGAATTTACCTAATTTCTCTGACCAGCTGTCCCTTGTAAATCTGGAATCCCGGACACTGCTGTGGATGGACCATGAAGTGATGAGGGCAAGAACACTAATAACTGCCTTCCACACTGGATCAAGTCTTAGTGGTTCCTGGGTGGTTGTAACTGTAGAGGAGGGCAGAGAACCCATTGTCTACACAATGTTGGGTAAGTTGTTAAAACTGTAGTTACAAATGTTTACATCAAAGCGAGAAAAGTTATACTATACATGGGTTGCTGAAGTACATTAACAATATTTAAAATGGTTTTCCATGATGCAGAAGAAATCTGTCGATTTGTTGAGTGAACTGTCTCCTGATTTATCTATCCCTAATCATAATGTAAAATGCCTTCTGAATATCAAAGAGCCAGGTATAGTTTCACTATTATTAGCCCAGTCTTTGTTATTGGAAAAGCACTATTTTGGAAGAAATTTATAGAACCAATGTAAAGTTGTAGACATATTTTACTCTTCTTTTTTTCTGTACCTGAACAGGGGAGATGCTGAAGGAAGTGGCCAGACTGAGTACCTTGGATGTGACCTGGATGCAGCACTTGACAGCCCCTGGATACTTGCACACGCTTCCCATCCACTCAACTTGGCCCACTCACTACCTCCTGCTGGGACGGGAGTCTGGGGCCTATGTCCTCGCCCGGTTAGTTATGAAAGGTGCTGCAGTCAGGCATGCTAACATAACTTGTAACCTGAGAGATGTTCTTGGTTACCAATCTGGATAAATAGCATTGCTGGTCTAGTATTAAAATTTGACTGCATTTTTGTTTGGACCAAGTTTCAATCTGCTTGAGTATTGTTAAATATGTTTAAACATAACTAGGTTTTGTTACGTTTCTATAGAATATTGTTAGATTGTTATGGACAAACTTTATACCACTGTACATAGTTTTTATCGTGTGCCTTGAATAAACTTTAATGATTGAGTATATCGGTGTTGTGACAAACGTGAGTTTTGGGAAATCAAAACTAAATCCTAAACTTAATCAGGTTAAATTTCCTTCGATGTAGTTAGAATTATTGTAATTAACAGGTCAATTGTCTTGTAAATAAACTGAGGATTAGATTACCAGAATTAAAAAAAGAATGAATTGGGACAAAGAAAAGTGGTAGACTTGGAAATGAGCCATATACCATACAACTGAAGTTTGTCATGGTAGTAATAAAAAAATTAATAATCACTGGTTAAAAAAAATGCCAGGCATTTCCCATGATCCTGAGAAAATGTTTTGTACTGAAAAAGTGCTGGGTGTTTGCATTGATATACAAGATAGGAAGAACAAGCAATCCAAAGATCCTGACTGTCTGATCATGCCAAATACCAGTACAGTACTGTTGAGGTTTTTAGGTTTTGACGGCATGCTTGCAGAATATTGGAAATGTTTCTTGCTGTGCTGTAAGACCCAATCAATACTAACAAATGGTGCCTGACTGGCATTATAATTTGAGATAATTTCTCTAACTTCCCCCTCATTTCCAGGCCTGTTGACATGAGGGGGCTTTGTTGCCATGGGCTGGGGCCTGATGCTTAGGGGGGGTGGGGGTCTTGTGACTGCTGCTCTGGTTTGGGGCCCTGGCCCAACTAATTTTGCCTAAGGTTTTTCTTGCTTCATTACCATTTAACTCTCCTCTTTACCTCTTCCTATTATTAGCTCCGGCCTCAGCCGAGGGCTCAAGGTCTTATCGTAATCATTGTTGTTGTTCTTGGTGCGACAACTTCTAAAATGGTTCAACTCACTCACTCACTCACTCTCTTCCTCCCATCCATTTTCTTTTACCGACATTGAATCATTTATCCGAGGGGTTCACCCTCGATAAAAAGGGTTCATTTTCAAAATTTCAATATAACCATATGAATACGAAAATCCAGATAAAATGTAATTAATATTTTTGAGACCTTTACATATGGATATTTTATTATTTCACTTGAATCATTAAGAGCCGGAGCTTTTGAAGGGTTTTCCTTCATGTTCTTGTTAAGGTGGAAGAACCATGCCAATGGGATGAGACTGACCCAGTTCCAGTCACAAATGGCCTCTAGGTGGCCATGGGTACAGCACCCTTAGAATTGTTGCCCTTACCACTTGTGGGGTTCTGGGGGCAGACCATACCATTTCCTACATTTTTCTGGGTCCCCATGCCCAATGAGAATATAAACTCCACAGGGGCTTTAGGGTCAGCCCCTCCAACAAATGACCCTAACAATTGGATGGACCCCACAGATCGCCATAACGGCCTACTTCGACCAATGATTTGGTAAAAAAAAATTCAGACTTCGGCCTATTAAAACCTGTCGGTCCCTTAAGCCCCTTCCACACGAGAGGCAAAAATACTGCAGGCACTGGGAAGTAAATTAATTTATCTCCACAAATGTTACCAGTAAAGGTCCCAGATAGCCATTGGACACTCATGCCTGCCACCAACCCACAAAATTGGTAACTGTCTTGCCTCGTGTGGAAGAGTTTAACAAGTTTACTAAAACCTTCAAATATATGAGCTCTTGTATCAACAGCACTACAATGGTTTACAACTGCTTCCTCCTCGGGCACCTCTCTCATTACCACACTTTCCCCTTACCTGTACCACTCTACCACCACTACTGGGTCCAGAACTGAGGCCCATAGTTTTAAAAAAATTGAGGGCCCTTACTGGAGCTCTATGAACCCTCCAAATAATCCAGGCCACAGAACGCTTCAGTGTTTCTAATTATTATAGGGAATCTGTTGCCTGGAGTAGTTTGGAGAATTCATAGAGCTCCTGTAAGGGCCCTCAAATTTTTTTAAACTATGGGTGTAAACTCTTACTATTGCTCGTTTCCTCCTTTACTTCACCTACTCATTCTATATCTCCCATACCATTAGCAAGGTTCTATTCAGTCCCTACACATCCCTTCCCTAATGAAATTCGATTTCTTCACTTGCTCTTAAAGAATGTTTGTGCTGACGTGTCATTCCACTCGTGTAGAGATGGGACCCAACTGGTCACCATCAATAATGAACAAGCTCAAAGTTTGTGCCGAAAAGGACATTTTATAACATGAGCTTAGGTACTGTGCTGGTCCCTACTTGTATTGATCTATAGGAGATCAGTCCTTCGAGGAATGCTAAACTGACATCGAAGAAATTCTTCATCTCCAGGGCATTCGGGTTGTTTCAGTGCCTTATTTTGTGCTTTAATATATGCACCAGAATATGCAAATTTCATTATGTCTATTCATTTGCATATGGTATTGCATCAAAGTTATAAAGAAATACAGCAGCAGTTGGCTCTGGAACACATAGAAACAGTGACGTCCTCCATCACAGATCCATACTGCCTCTACACTGATGGTTCATTGCAGGTGGATGGTGCAGCAGGTTGTGCCGTTTTCTCACCTGACATTGATTCACCTCCATGGGGCAGGGTTGGCCGTCGTCTCTGTAACCACTCTAGCTCCACATTGTGTGAACTGTATGCTATTAGTCTTGTTTGTCAATATGGAGTGAATGCTGTCATCTTTTGTGACTCCAAACCTGCCCTTCATTCCCTCTCAGCAGATTGTCGTTTTTGGCCTTATTGACTTGACTGTCAAATTTTTATGAGTGCCATCCCATTTAGGTTTACGTCACAAGGGTACAGTACAGTTGACATACTCGCGAAGGAGGCCTGCCATTTGCCTCATCGTGGTGTTGGATGTTGAATATCCTCTCTCCCTGATCTGTTACCTCCACTCCGCCGCTCTCCTCCCTGTAAAGCGGCGCAGGGACACAGAGAGCATCTCAATCACCCACTATGAGTCTGTCTGCCGTCACAAATATTCTTACCATCGCTGGGGTCTCATGGTTTGGAGACACAATGTAGTCTCTGCTCGTTTGAGGCTTGGCTACCGGCCACCTTGTCAGATTTCTGGGATAGAGGGCGAGCCTCCCTTCACAAGCTGTGGTTACTGAGCCACCAGGGTTTAGAGGAACTTCTGGAACGCCACCCTCGTTTTGGTGGATTTAAGTAGGTCATAATGTAAATATTTGTCTATTCTCGTGTTTTATTCTGTTATGTTTTCGTGAGTGTGTGTGATTATGGTCATTGGGTTTTCATGGGTCCCGCCTGCTCTTATGTTTTGTTGCTTGTCTTTTGATTGATGCGCAATAAATTAAAAAGATATATATATATGTCCTTAAGTCTCCAACAATAGTAATAGTTCAGGGGAGATTCTTTTGTTGGTGAATTGGAAGGTCTGTAATTCCTCCACGAAACAAATCCCCTGTTAGTAACATTTGGGTAGCCCGTTTCTTGGTATCAGTTTAGAGGAATCAGTAGCCCTCCAATTTTACTAAAAAGAAAATGACTCGTGGAGAGAAGAGGAAGACAGGGAGAGCTCTGTGGGAGTTATTTACATCAGTTTATTTATTACATGTATTGTAATGGGAGACTTGTTGGTGAATTGGAAGGCTACTGATTCCTCCTAATTAAACTAGAAAACATAATTTAAAGGAATCAGTAACTCTCCAATTTACATTAAGGACCATGTGATGGTGTTGTAGAATTGGTGTGTGTTTCGTGGCAATATTTGAAGGACTAGTTTACCTCCAATTTTCTGACTACATCACAGGGTCTCTTAATTAAAATACAATTCCTTTACGTAAGAACTCTTCCATGCTTGTACACGAATCTCTGGCCGTTGATCATGATGTGTCATGGAGGATTTCATTGAAATTCTTCCCGTTGTCAATATAGACACGTTGCAGTGTATTTTGTACAATCACCGTGAAAAGGTACTCGTTCCCCTCTGCCTTATAGAGAAATAAACCAAGAAACACTCGATACAGAAAGTGTAAATTATTATCCACATTTATTTTATACCTGATGTGTGTGTGTGTGTGTGCGTGACCATTTATGATTATAAATGTGTATGTGTATTGACAACAGCTGCTCCCTACTCCCTAGTCCTCACTCCTCAGTCTCCTCACTCCCACAGTGCCACTCACACAGTCATACCACCACCACCACTACCACCACCATGGTGAAGAAGGTTAGTGTTCACCCGTATAGCCTACATCCTCTTGCTCATTATTGTCGAGTTTTTCTTCGGATATTCAGTCTATTTCACTATGATTCATACCTTTTATTATATTCACTTTACCGTATCATACCTTTTATTATATTCACTTTACCGTATCATACATTTTTTTTATACCTGTACAGTATATCCTCTTTTTTATTACGGAATATTGCATTTATTGAATGATTGAAAAGTTTATTGTTGTTACTAAAGGCAAGCATGCCAGAACAGTATTTAATTGTGTGTGTATTTTATTTGTGCCTCTTGAGCAAGTTTAATTCGTCCATTTTAACATAAGCTACCAGTGAGCCAATTACAACTCTATTATCCTGTCACACTGTACACTCGTTTGTTGGAGCTGTTTTAGTAATAATCATATTAGGCTATATTTATGAAGCAGATTCACCTGGATACTTATTATTATTTAGACTCATGACTTATGACTCGTTGACTTACGACTGACTGACTTGTGGCTGGCAGTAGTGACTGGTGACTTTTTATGACTGGTGACTGTACATTGCCTTAAGGGGGTGCGGGAATAGGGGGACAGGCTTGGGGGGGGGTTCAGGGGGGGTTTGGTGGGTGCGGGAGTAGGGGGATAGGCTTGGGGGGGTTAGGGGAGGTGCGGGAAGAGGGGACAGGCTTTCTACCCACCCCAAGCCTGTACCCCTATTCCCACACACACCCAGTCCCCCCCCCCAACCCTGTCCCCTACTCCCACACACCCTTAAGGTTCTTCTTTACCTTCTGTAGTGGCTGTGGAGTATATGTGGCAACACTGGACACGTTCGGGACTTCGGATCACATCTGATACAGTGCAGGATGATTCAGCAAGGAGATTTTCTCATTCATAGATGCAATTCGAATACTGTTATTCTGCCACATCTACGCCAAACACAAAACAAGGGGTAAATAAGAACCTTTAGGCAACTGTACATAATGTCCACAACACACGCACACACAGAGTCTACTGGAGAGGTTGTCCGAGGATGGCGTTGTGGTGGGTGATGGAGGCTTCGTGTTCCAGCTGGAGAAGAGAGGTTATGTCAAGGGTGGACCATGGACTCCTGAGGCATCTGTACAACACCCAGAGGCAGGTCAGGCACACACATAAAGACACAGAGAGAGGTGGTGACTGTTTGATGCGAGAGAGTGATGGTGATTGTGTGTGAGAGAGAGAGAGAGAGGTGGTGACTCACCGTGACTGTTTGATGTGTGTGTGAGAGAGAGTGAAATGGTGGCTTTGAATTGATGGTGAGTGTTTGAATTGATGGTGAAGGTGTATGGTGAGTGTTTGAATTGATGGTGAAGGTGTATGATGAGTGTTTGAATTGATGGTGAAGGTATATGGTGAGTGTTTGAATTGATGGTGAAGGTATATGGTGAGTGTTTGAATTGATGGTGAGGGTGTATGGTGAGTGTTTGAATTGATGGTGAGTGTTTGAATTGATGGTGAAGGTGTATGGTGAGTGTTTGAATTGATGGTGAAGGTATATGGTGAGTGTTTGAATTGATGGTGAGGGTGTATGGTGAGTGTTTGAATTGATGGTGAAGGTGTATGGTGAGTGTTTTAATTGATGGTGAGGGTGTATGATGAGTGTTTGAATTGATGGTGAAGGTGTATGGTGAGTGTTTGAATTGATGGTGAAGGTGTATGGTGAGTGTTTGAATTGATGGTGAAGGTGTATGGTGAGTGTTTGAATTGATGGTGAAGGTGTATGGTGAGTGTTTGAATTGATGGTGAAGGTGTATGGTGAGTGTTTGAATTGATGGTGAAGGTGTATGGTGAGTGTTTGAAGTGATAATGGTGTGTGGTGAATGACTGATGTGTTGGTGACAAAAGGTGATGTATAGTGACATATAATGATGGTGTATGTATAGTGACTAATGTGATGATGATGGTGTATGTATAGTAACATAATAATGATAAAGATGTGTGTAAACTGTTTAACGTTAATGTGATACAGTATCTGGTATTCCAATAAGCCATAAGTGTAGGCTACTTGTTAGCTGTTCCCATAAGTTGTGATAAAGTGAGTTGTGTTGCATAACTTTAAAGATACAGAAGTACAGTACGTAGTTCAAGGTGAGAGGGTAGTGAAGTAATATACTCTGATTGATAAGATTATTGAAGTATTTGTTGCAATGAGAGAGAGGGACTGAGTGTGGAGAATAAATGGTGAGAGGAAAAGTAAAAGAAGAAAGGAAAGGGAAAATATTAACAATATGAATTATAGTAAGAATAAACGGGACAAAAATGAGAATGGTGTGTGAAGCATACATTATAGTCTATTATTTTATTGTAGTCTTTTTGAAGGTTACTGATTCTCCTAGCTATGCCACAAAACAAGACACCTTCAATGCTAATAATAAATCTGTTTCTTGGCACAGTTTGAAGGAATCAGAAACCTTCAAATTAATCAACAATATAATCTCCCCATAATTGACCTTCACAACAGACTGCCTGGTTTACAAATTACGAGTGTCAGCTGTTTGTAATAATCATTCCTACCCTCTTGTCAGTTATATAATCATTAGTTTAGTCAACAAAATTATGTAACATTAATTAAGATGAACAATTAAACCATTTTGAGGATCGGAATTACCTTGACCACATCATACATCTATTACAATTTCTGTAATTGCCTTCTGAAATACAACATAAAGGATTCCATTATCTTTAAGGAGAAACTCTTGATGGTACATATATTGAAAAGTTATATAATAAATCCTTCAAACTATGTCATGAAACAGCAGATCCTCTTTTATAAACATTATGTAGTAACTCTTTTCCTGACAGAGTTTGGGGGAATTTTTACTGTCCAATTTAATAACACCCCTTCATCTATTTCCTTCATCTAGCACACACTTTCACTTCCACTTTCCCCCACCACATACATCCACCTCCACCTTCCTCCACCACACACATCCACCTCCACCTTCACCTTCCTCCACCACACACATCCACCTCCACCTTCCTCCACCACACACATCCACCTCCACCTTCCTCCACCTTCCTCCACCACACACATCCACCTCCACCTTTCTCCACCACACACACTGATCCACCTCCACCTTCCCCCACCACAATCATCCACCTTTCACCACCTCCACCTTCCACTCATCCACCTCCACCTTCCACTCATCCACCTCCACCTTCCACTCATCCACATCCACCTTCCTCCACCACCTCCATCTTCCACCACCTCTACCTTCCTCCACCACACACACACTCATCCACTTCCACCTTCTACCACCTTCACCACACACACACTCATCCACTTCCATCTTACTTCACCAGTGAAGCAGCTCCACCGTGAGTTTTTGAGGGCTGGGAGTGACGTGATGCAAACCTTCACCTTCTACTCGAGTGACGACAAACTCAAATTTGGTGGTAATGAAACTGGAAACATCTTCACTGTGAGTTAACTTTAAGAGATTATTGTATACTTTTGGTAAACTTATTCCCCCAAAGTGTTTTAGGAAACAGAACCAATGAATAATTAAAAGAATATTGTATACTTTTGGTAAACTGATTCCCCCAAAGTATGTTAGAAAACAGAACCAATAAATATATGTAGTGGTATTTTGTTGCTTGGAATAGTATGAAGGAATCAGTTACTCCAGAATTACCACCAACAACACTATACTATATACTCCCTTAAGGACCCTGTGATCGTGTATGAAAACTGCAGGCTTCCGATTCCTTCTGACCACTCCATGAAACAAGCTCCATCCATATACAGTAGGTGGTGTTTCGTCGCAATATTCAAAGGACTCATTTACATCCAATTTTCTGACTACATCAGAGGGTCCCTTAACCCATAAATGCCTATTGTCCGTTTAAACCAGGGGTTCTCAAACTTTTTAACTCGTCAACCCCCCAATGAAGTTGCACATTTTCTGTTGACCCCCTAGCAGCCTAGCTTTTAATAATTCAAGGAAAAAAACATCGATGCCAAAATCAGTATGAGTAGTAGTAGTAGTAGTTGACATGTAGTATGATAAAAAGGTAACACACAGTAAAAAAATATGTCAAGGTGTACAAGTATATGTAGCTTGATTCAAGAAATTAATATATATTTTTTTAATCCAATGGTGTCTGATATTCTTCAGATTTTTACTAATTATGATCGAGAACTTCAAATTGGAGGCTTCAATGGTCCGTTCGACCCTAACAGTAAACATTCACCGACCCCCTGGTTATTCATCGACCCCCTTTTGACCCCCTGGCTATTCATCGACCCCTTGGATGATCCCATCGACCCCTGGGGGTCAATATCGACCACTTTGAGAACCCCTGGTTTAAATGGACGATACGATTTTAGGCCTTGAAGCCGATGGTCTGTTTAAATGAACAGCCCATAAATAACTGCATGGGCTACATATAGCCACAGCAGTAGTACCAAAGGGAAACTGTAACCTTGGACTATTGTAATTGATCGTGATTGGCTGACTTCCCCCCCCTATGGTGTAGGTGGGTGCGGCCAAAGTACATCCACACCCACACTGTGTTATCTGCAGCCAATGCCATCACTCTAGGCCTGTCAAACACTCCCTCTCCCTGCCTCCCCTAGCCTGTAATAGTCAATCCCCTAACTCTAATAGCCAATCCCCTAACTCTAATAGCCATTGGACATTAGTATAACACACTTTCAAACACTCCCATACATTGTGCATGCATGCGTTAGCGTTATCACAGGTATGCACAGTTGTATGCAAAAATGACTTGTATGTTGCCATTTTTGTCTATTTCAGTGCATTTATATACAAGTTTTACATACATAAACATGCAAGCACACATCGAGGTACACATACTCATGTATCTACGCATTATACGAATGCATATCACATGCGTATGCCTTCGTATATTATTTGGGGGGGGTAACTGTCATATTATTTTCCTATTTTGGTGTGCTGCTGTACTCTAACCAGTGGAGATAGAAGACTTTTGTTTGCATATTCTTGTGTGTAAAATAAAGCTCTACAAACCTATAAGACTAAAACTAACCTTAGAGTAACTTTAAAAATCAGGTTGTATACGGTTGGGGTTGAAGGCTGTCGTAACGAATTGCGGTTCTTATGGGTTAAGGATCTACCATGTTACTACTTAGTTTATTTACCGAAAATAATGTAACGGAGCCCTAATTATGTTACTAAGCAATATATAACTAAAAATAATGTACCTGAGTCCTAAGTACAGTATGTAACTAAGCATTATGTACATGTAACTGAATTGTTATTACTTTAATGAATATTATGTTACTGAATCCCATTACTAATAAATATGTAATACAGAATTCTCTTTACCTTACATAATAATAATGTAAATGAATACCTAATACCATTTACAGTGCCGAGAGATTAACGATGCTGCTTGCCGGATCGCTCGAGAAGTTGCCAATGAAGGTGATGCACTGGTGGGTGGATGTATATCAAGATGTCCTTCCTATGCTGAGGGTAAAGGCAAGGCTGTGGTACAAGCTCAGGCCAGGGAACAACTAGATGTGTTTACCAAGCATAAGGTGGACTTCATCATAGCAGAGGTAGGATCAATGACTGTACAGTACTCCTTCTGTCACACATTGTTATTATTTATATTTTATCATGTTAGATTAATTTATCTATTGATTCGTTTATTTTTGTGTAGGTTTATATTATCCCCCTCTCTCTCTTTCTCTCTCTCTCTCTCACAGTTCTTCAATTATGTAGGAGAGTTGGAATGGTTGGTGAAGGAGGCTTGCACTATTCATTTTTATTTATTCCTCTTGTTTATCTCTCTTCAGTTCTTCAATTACGTGGAGGAGTTGGAATGGGTGATAGAAGAGGCCAAGAAGACGGGACTGATTGTAGCATCAACAATGTCTATAGGGAAGTTTGGGGACAAGGCCGGGGTACCACCGGGACAATGTGCTGTCAGAATGGCAAGAGCAGGGGCAGCACTAGGTAAGGCAAATGATGATGATGATGATTGGTGTTTGGTGATGATGATGATAATTGGTGATGGTGATTGATGGTGTTTGGTGAGGATGCTGATGATCTCAACAACTTAATTAAAGGGAGATTCTTTTGTTAGTGAATTGGAAGGTCTCTGATTTCTCCAAACTATGCCACAAAACAGTCGACCTTAATGTTACTTAATATAGGGATCTGTTTGGTGGCATAGTTTGGAGAACTTGGTAGCCCACCAATATACTGTACTTGCAAAAGAATCTCCCTTTAACATGTTCGTTCATACAGTACAATCTGTATGAATGTCGATCTCCATCTATTTTCTATTTTCACAAATGATACCAATGATTGTATATCAATCTCTATTACTTTCACTAATGATGCTTAAAATACTTTCTACCAATATTTGTATGTCAATCTCTTTTTTTCTATCACTACTAGTGCTTAAAATAAGTTCTACCATGCAGTAATTGTACAGTATATGTCTATCTCTATTTCTTTCACTAATGGTGTTTAAAATCCCTATAGTGGGTGTGAACTGCTTGTTTGACCCTGAGACCACCTTGGAGACAATCAGGATGATGAAGGAAGGTCTGGATGCCGAGGGACTGAAGCCTTATCTCATGACACAACCCAACGGTTACCATTGCCCTGAGACTGGCAGGAATGGATGGTCGTGTTGTTCAGAGTATCCATTTGGTGGGTGTTGTTAGAGGAAGGGGTAGTGTAATTTGGTAATGGTGTGTGTGTGGCTTGGGGAGGGGGTACTATAATAAGTAATTGTTGTTTTGTAGAGGTGTGTATGTGTGTGTGTTGGGAAAAGGGTAGTGTAATTAATATCGAGAGAAAAACCATCTGGCAACTGATACTAAAACTCTAATTATTAATATAAATTATAAATGACTCTTACGCCCTGTACAGTACAACACAAATACTTTCCTTTGATGCGATACTCAGCAGTTATAAATGTCTGTTTAGCTGCTTGGAGAGTGTGACAGTACTGTTAACTTCAGATAATACACCCACAAACACACTTCACAATTACATGCAGTATTTTTTTATTAATAAAACTCCCTACTGATGGTTGACTGTCACCCTTGTTGACCCTATACAGCCATGGAGACCCGATTAGTGACGAGGGCTGATGTGCACAAGTTTGCACGTGAAGCCTACAAGCTGGGAGTGCGTTACATTGGAGGGTGTTGTGGCTTCGAGGCCTATCACATCCGGGCCATCGCTGAGGAGTTGGCAGAGGAACGAGGCAAGTGGCCAGCCGCCAGCGACAAACATGAGCCCTGGGGAGCCGCCAACAGATTAAGTACAGTTTCTTACCTTCAGACGAGGTGCGTTCAGTCATACACTATTTAGTCAGATAAGATGTATTCAGTGTACAGAATTTTGAGGATGGAGGAAATCTGAGACTAGCCATAAGGGACATACTGTAGGTATAAAGTTGCCAATGTGATATAAGAATAAATATTAATCCAGCATTCATAGAAATGGCTGGAAATAGGTTGGGTATTGTGTATTACAAGTTTAAAGGGAGAACAACTTTTTTTGTAAATTGGAGGGCTACTAATCTCTCAAAACTATTTCATAAATCAAGTCACATCAGTGTTACTATTTGGGTATCTGTTTCCTGACTTTGTTTGAAGGATTCAGTAGCCCTCCATTTACCAAAAAAGGTTCTCGACTTTATGTCGACAAGTGAGCGGTTTCTCTGTATACTCGTTAGCAAAGTATGTTCTATGTCTGTGTGTACATTTTGGAGCAACAGATTTGAGATTCATGATTCCTAGTCATAAAAACAGTCATTGAATACTCTAATTTCACTTTAAAAAAATGTACAGTTGAGATAATTTATATATACTTTTTAGAAAAAAAAAAAAAAGCTGAAAATGCATCACCACTTATTATTATTTACCAACGTTTCTAAAGATATTTGTCTGTATGTGTGGCAGAGTTGGGCGTGAGTACTGGCAGGACCTGGTGCCTTCATCCGGCCGTAAAGCTCCTCCAACTTACCAGAACTATGACATCCACTCCTACGACTAAAAGTGTATACAGATAGAGAGAATGATTAGAATTACAAGATGCGCCATGTGACTACTGAAAGTGTATGTACTAATATCCTTACCAACCATTCCATTTATCCAACCCGCCAATTGTATCCTCACAAAACTAACACCTGGCCATGATTGGCGAGAGTATTCAACAACTCTCTATTCTATATCAAGTAGGAAATACTAGTAGTGCTCCCTTGTTATCGATGGATTTACTCTACCGTACTTTCTTGCGACTAAAAATAATTTTAAACTTGAGCCAAAAGTATGGAAAATGTATGTATTGAATGGTTGTTTATTCTAGAATCAATATTAAATTAATATTATCTTAATGAGGTAGAGAATGAATATCACAGTCATTAAAGGGTACAGAGACATTTATTTGCCATACATAGTATGTACATGAAACTTGACAATATGGAAAATTTAAGATAATCTAAAATCCTTACCTTTGGCAGATCTTCACCCAAATGTACACAAAAATATAGGAATCCTCTGGCAGTTGGTGATCTACATGTAGACAATGCTGTCTTGTACAGACAGTGCATTTGATGTTTTAAGTAGAATTCATGAAATGTAATTAATATAAAGTGCATATCACTATATAAGAAAGGGACTGTGAACTGTAAAATATTTATCAGTATGCTGGTACAGTAAGCCCTCAGTAAAGCAGTTTATTAATTGGGGGCACCTTGTCTAAAATAGCAGAAAGTCTGCTAAAGCCACCATCCAGACAATTTCCTTCTAATTTGGATAATTTTCAGTTGAGGGTCCAGTGTGAATGTTTGTATTCCAGACTTTTCCCCTTCCCTGAACTTTATAGAGGAACAGTCCAACATGGTTCATCGGGTCTGATTTAGTGAGGGTTTGCTGTATATTTCATGTTCATGCAATATTTTAAGAAACAGTTTATCTAGATTCATAATTAAAATATTAAAAATATTAACAAATGCTGGAAGCCTCTGTCAATACCTATCATGCATTAATTAACTCTAGTATGGAAACCAGCCTAACCTCAGTAAATTTCAGTGTTCACATTATTCACTGGGACTATAACTACTGTAAATATGTAGCCTGTCTCAGAGAACTGGTGATTAAGATTACTGTACTGTACATCATTATTTACTCATAATATTACATAGAATACAAAACTTATGAACTTAATATATGTACAGTATTCAGTAACTGCCTCTTCTGATGTTATGTACAGTTGCCAAAAAAAGTATTGCGACAAATCTTGATAGAACTTTAACCTTAGTAATATCCATAACTATTTGTAGGGACTATAAGCATGTACAGTATAACAGAAGGAAATATACATAAACTTCAGTAATACATACTTATAATCCCTACAAACAACTATGGACATTAATATATTTAATGTTGTATCAATAGTTGTCACAATACCTTTTTTGGCAACTGTACAATATGACCATATTTGACAAATTAATACAGATACATGGTTTTCATACTCTAAAGTAAGGCCGTTGTCACACTATGCGGCCTCGCTGTGTCACAGGTATTGAGCACAATTTATATTAATATAATTACATGACAAATTATGTTACTCTATATAAGAGTTTAGGAATAAACAGATACATTAGAAAAGATTCATCTCATTCTGAGAACTCCAAGTCAAGTCGGTTCATGTACAAAATTTTATCTGTCAATCCATGACTTTTCCTTACAATGTTTATTAGAGTATTCTTTTGCACTTATTTCCCAAAAAACAGACTTGTCTTGGACGCTTCGAATATATAAATCCACATCAAACATGGTAATAAGTAATTTTAAAAGAGTGGTACAAGGGGTGCGGTGTGGCTGGATAGTGTGATCAAGTACATAAAATTGTGTGTTTTACCCTGATATGCACCGCAGTGTGTGACACTTTTCATTTGTTTGTGTGTGTTATCGCCATTCTGCGGCGCTGCCATATAGTGTGACAACGGCCTTACATAACTATAAGTGGTACAGTACTTCAATGCACTAACTGTAAATGTAAATATCCTTATGTTGGTAGAGAATCAATTACAAGTGCACATGTAGACCAAAAACTGCAGATTACTATGGTACACAGTACCACACGTGTTTCATGGGT
This sequence comes from Petrolisthes manimaculis, assembly GCA_034508575.1. Lineage (NCBI taxonomy): Eukaryota > Metazoa > Arthropoda > Malacostraca > Decapoda > Porcellanidae > Petrolisthes > Petrolisthes manimaculis. The sequence continues at coordinate 44,305 of JAWZYT010004506.1, forward strand.
TAGTTAGTGCTATGAACAACATTTGTAACAAAATATCTACAAAATCAATATTAATGTCCATGATAAATGAGGACATGAAGAAACTGTACTGGGGTTACAGGAGGTAAGTATAAATGCCATCTAGAACAAGGCTGCAGTGTGTACTTCTCTGGCCAGCAATGTAAACAATGTCATCACTTGGTCTTGCTTTACGTCGTTTTGGAAACTGATAATTCTCTACTTAAAATTATCTATTACAATACACAAGATCAGAAAATATTTTAATTAAAATCATTATTATATACTGCAAAGTATCTTTACTGACCAATTTTGGTTGACCCCTTCTGGTTAAGATATTGAACCTATGGTTATAGTAAAACCAAGTGGTCATTTATACACTAATGTATATAATTATATGATATATATCAAAGGTTTGAAAGTGAAGTGCAGTACAGTATTTGAACCATACTTCAATCATGGATTTATCAAAATTTAGGATCAGAATTGTACAATATATATCACTTGCTTTACATATGCTGCAATTTCAAAGACTGGCTATGAATGACATTATTTCACTAACCCTAACATACTCTGAAATTTGCCTTCACTGTTTCCCAAGTTATTAATACAGTACAGAGTTAGTCATGCTATATAATTGTAACCATATTTGTCCCTCTCTTGTTATACAGTAATTTTCCCACTTGGTTCTCACTAGACACAACAGCACAATTTGCTCTTGCTGGGCAATCAATTTTGTAAACACTTGGGAGAACATAACCAAAATTAAACTTTAACAATCTGTTTTCTTTTCAAGGGGTCAGTTTTATGTTAGCCACAAATGCTTCAATAAAATGATAAAGCTTTGAGAAACACACGTGCATCCTTGTTCGCTACACTATCAACTATTGCAGATGAAGCACTCATTTAGCTAAGAGTAAAATGCAGCAGATTACTGCATTACATGCTGCAATTATTCAAATACAATATTCTCTTTTGCTTACTATCTTATTACATTTCTACAATTAAAGCATACCATCCCTTTATGGGAATTATCCTTACTGCTTACAAAACTGCAGTACTAACATTCTCAGCTTCCTGGGTGCTAAATCAGATACCAAACTTCAATGGCTGACATTAATAATAATAATGTAAAAAAGTGCGATGTCCTTTCCCAGGAGATAAATACCAGTTGGTGCAAGGAGGCTGGATGACCACTAGAAACAGTAACCTTATGAAAGCAACATACCAATAATGTTAACTGCATTCCACTGACCAACACACTAAACTCTGACTAAGATATCAATACTGTACTTGAACTGAACCTTTTATGTACAGTTGCAATCCATAATTTCATGACTGCCCAGTGTGGTTGAAGTTATATTAAATCAAGCTCATCTTTTTTGTACTATGTTTGACCGAGCTGCTTACATGCTAAGAAAAAATAAGAGAAAAGACACAATACAGACCTCATACTTCATAAGTATATAAAAAAAATAAGCATTGCACAAAAAGGATAGCTTGTGTTTACTGTACTACACTTCATCTATCCTGAGTAGATGTGAAATTATGTATTGTACCACACTGAAAAAGTTTTTCCATGAAAGTGTTTGGGCTGTATGAAAGAAAGTTGATTGGCCAAGTGATGTCAATGACCAGTATGATGTCTTGACATAGTGTGTATTGAGCATTCATACTGCACCTAGCCCATAAATTTTCTTTCATTTTGCCCAGACAAAACTAATTAATGTGTTAAAGTTCTCTATTCATATTTATGCCTTCCCATTTACTAAAGTTGACCAGGAAAACAAAAATAACATGCATGTTCACTATTATAGTGATGTATATAATAAATATAGGAATCTACTGTACTATACATGAAAATGTTTCCTGTGTATCCACAGGTCAAGAATTAAAACTGCAGTAACAAAGAGCATACTTGGTTAATAAACTTTGCAGCTACTGAGAAAAAGCCTCCACTGAAACTACTGTATTTGTACTGTACCATAATTTAGCTGTGTCATGTGTACGTTGTCCAATTTCTGCCTTGTCCACCATCCCTGATAATGAACATCACAACTTTTCTACCTTCCATAACCAATGAGACAGTAAAAACTGTGGATCTGTGAATATGTTGTGCCCTGTCACATTAACAACAGGACCATCACAATTACACTGCACTTGGGAACTGGGACAATGTACAACTGAAACACACGCACACTTGCACGCACGCACACACACCCTCACACACAATATATATATATATATATATAAAACTGTACACCATTTGCTTGTCCAAACCAAAGAGGCACTTGTCACACTAATATGACATTCTCATTGTCCAGAACCACCAGAATACACATATACAGTATATCATAAACATGAAATGGTAGATTTACCTGAATGGATTTATATATGGCTTACAAAATAATGCTGATAGTTATTAATTATAATTAAATGACATCAGTTCTAGTGAACTTTTAAATTCATAGATGTAATAATACTATGATTGAAAATAGTCATTCATATATGACATAACACTATTGTATAATTATGTATAAAGCTTTTTATCTGCGATGACAAATGGTGTACCGTTTGAAAACTAACAAATGTAAATATTGTAGTAATTATTCTTCTACTACTGTACTGTCCCATGCATCAAGTGTGAGATGTATTGTACTGTACATGAAACAGCCAAATATAATTTTTCACCTAATGTAAAAATATTTACACATATAAGAAATAACACAGAAGCACCAACATTCTTAACAACTTTGCAATCACATATTCAAGAAAAACGGTGTACACAGACTAGGACAGGTAAACAGCAGCCTCAGTTCTGATGTAGACTTAGTTATCTACACAGTTACTATAGCCTCAAGTTTCATTGGCACCTTGTATATGGATTACGTGTTGTACAGGTCACATAATGTAAAGGTTAGGAGGTGAAGAGAGCACAATTCATTCACTGGTATGGAAACTCCCTCCACCATAGCCTCAGCCAAATGGCAGATCCAGAACATCTTATGAGATATCCACAAGTTGGTCAAAATATAGAAAGAAAAAAAATAGATATTACAATAAATAACAGTACAAAATAAAATCCCCCTCCCTACCCAATATACCCAAAAGTGAGGCACTTAAGATATGCCACAGCAGCCACCACCCTCTCACTCAAATTCTCATTGTGTAATATAAAAATTTTGTTCACATTGAATACAATGCCTGAAAGTTACATGGATTACAATATATGGGCACTTTTAATGTAAGAAATTAAGCAACTTTGTACAGCACCAAGTTTTGTGTAATATTCAGGAATGACAATCAACAGCCGCAGACTTAATTCCTATTTCAACATAGTCAGCAGAATTGAAAGCTTAAAATATATAATGAGAATATAGACATAATATTATGAATCACACCTTCAATATTTTTTTCCCTTCATGACTTACAATGAACTGTATCTGAACAGAGAGTTAACAGTACTCTTACAAAATAATCAGTACAGGTATAATAATAACTACAGTATAGTAATAGACTGAAAATAATGTTAAATGTAAAAAAATCAAATTATAAACCAGCTATATGATAGAATAGAGCTTTTTCAGCATTCTTGAATTCTCAACATTATACAGTATGTGGTATTTGGTTGGCAGGCCCCCATAAAGGTGTGACCAAAATAATCAAGTCACAAAATAAACAAATGTTACAATACTCATTCACTAATTATTAAATTAAACATATATGACAAAGGAGCTCAATTTTGAGGAGATTCTTCAAATAAATGTGTTTGCCTCATTTTAAACTAGTAAGGCAACTCAAAACTTTACTTGTGACTTGGAGTCAGTTACTTCTTGGACTCACTGACTTTGTTCTGAGATGCCTTCAATTACAATCATGCCTGAAGTTCATGGAGGATGTACAGTTGCCCAAGAAAAGACTGCAACCAAATTTGCTGGTGTGTGACAATGTTTGGCAGCTGCTCCAAAGTAAACACTCGTATTTTATCAATGGAGCACTCCAAATCTACAACTTTTGTATGGATGGATGTTATTGGCTTCAGCTAATTACATTCATCCTTTTAAAGGTTGTAGGTTCTGAGTGATCCATTGATAAATTACAAGTGTTTACTTTGGAGCAGCTGCCAGATACTGCCACACACCAGAAAATTTGGTTGCAGTCTTTTCTTGGGCAACTGTACATACTGTACATATTATTATAGTTACACATTCATCAATTGCTTGATCAGAGAATGATGCAGAGAAAGTTATACACTATACAGGAAAAAATAAACTTTAAATCAGACACATATCTGACAAAAAAAAATTGAACATAATTATAAAGAAGAAAGAAGTAGGCCAAACAAGCACTGATTGCTATTGGTAAAGTAACTTGTCAAGTATCTTTGTGTGTGTGTGTGTGTGCACGCTAGTACAGTATGTTTCCACAGTTTCAAAGGATTTATTCCAGAAGGGGATGCCGAGATATTGAGTCGATAGAACAGTATTAGTGAGAAAAGGAGGAGCCACCAACTGGTTGGCTTCAGCTGTATGAATGTAAGGTACTGTATTGAATTTATGTATGTTTTGTTACCACAAGTTTGGGATTAAGGAATTTAACAAATGTGTACACATTGTTAGTTTCATAATCATTAGGCTTCCTTTCCTGCTCTTGTTCACTTGTGCAAAATATTACATATGGTACATAATAAAACATGAAGAGTGAGGAGCAAGAATCTACATTATGTTCAATCATGACTTTCAAAAAAGTGTGATGTGTTCTTTACTCACATAATGGACTTCATCCTAAAAAATAATAAATGTCCTGTACAGTAGGTTCAAACTGCCTATTGCGCGTGTTCTCAATGTGCGATCAACCCCAAATCATCACCTTTTATTTTTTTATGAGCGATGCTTGCACACAGTGTGATTTTGTGGCCAAGAGTAGCCCAAATCCGCAGTTGTTCCCAGAAGCACGTCTAAATCCGATTTTATTCATTGCTACTGTAACTCATAATCAAAGCACATTTACCAAATACTGTATTGTACCCTGCATATTGGCATATAAGGTCTCTGTAAATTATCAGTGTGTGGCAGTGGCCTCCCATAAGTAATTTTCCCCACGTAAAGATGTATTCATACTACAAGTAAGCAATTTCCCTTTATACGAGCACCTCTGCTGCCCATATAGGTGCGCAATAGGCAAACCTACTGTACTGTACACAAATTTGGTACTGTATGACACTTATCAGTTTTATGAATTGCTGCAAGAACAATACTGATATAACATACTATCAAAAATAAGTGAGAAGTTTCAAAAGTAGCATGACATACATCAGTGATACAGTAGATTTGTTTAGTAGTAGGACAGAATATACATATGGAATAAGATATGCTTTGGAAAAACGAGTACAGTAATAACTAACAGTGACATACAAAACAGGGCTAAAGTTCTATCCACTGTTCAAAGATATGTACAGTACAATACAGTAACAAGTGAGTATACTGTCTGCAACATAAATTTGCTTCACTATAGTATGCATAACACGAGCCAGATGATCTGTCAACATTATATTCTGACCCAGACTTGGTATCCATTCAAACATAAGCAACTGGTCATACATGACTTACATGTGTAGTGAAATAGTGCTACAACCCTGTGTGGTTCAAATTATGCATTTATAGTAGAAGCTTATACCTGACACTGCTTACTATACCCTACAGAAATGTGCTTTAAATCATTAGTGTCAACACAGTACAGTATACAGGACACATAACCGATAAAGTGTCATGAGGTAGACTGGGTCCTGAAGTGATGAATTTGGATGATTGATTTCATAATATACAATTGGAAAGAGTCATGTGCTTGCAAAGAACAATGGAATGTCTTATATCTGACATGACATAAACATGGCAGAAATTATGATAAAGAAAGATTCATAGGATTCATTAGTATTAACCTGAAAAAGCTTATCATTGAGAAACTTCAATGATAATGACTTTCTTCATGCACTGTAGTTTCTTTTTATTTGTACCTATACAAGACTGTTGGTTGTCTGTACTCTTTCAGTCATGCTTCATTAATATGAAATAAATATTGTAAGATATTGTTTAGCATACTAAACAATGGATTAGATTACCACCAAACAAAGATAGAGGAGACTGTATGTGTTCATATAGCATAGACCATTGTAGAATTTACATCAACAACAAAGTGAAATATATAATATGGTTGGCATTTTCTGAACAAGACAGCCTACATTTTAAGTTTTGTGAGTTTAGTCTAATAAAAACTATAATGGTAAGTTCCAAATTTTGTCTGCAGTTCCAGCCATGTGAAAATATCCTGAAATCTAAATGAGAGCCTAGAGATTTTTGCTTTGCTTTACCATTGACTACACTTTTATCTTTGTTACATTCTTCATGTGGCTTTACAAGCTCTCAGTTTAATGTTTACTAACATCATTGTACCTTTATGTTTTGTGTAATGTGGCAATTATGTATAAAGCATGATCATTGTTGAGGGATACAAGGCAGTTTATATTATTATTAAAATGAGGGACACAAGGCAAGAATGAGAGTGAGTACTGAACCAAGGTATAGCAGTGCATGTGGAGTTATGCAGAGAGGCAAGCGAACTAATGAGGAAGTCCACAGCAATGCAATACTAAATAAATGTCCTGGAGGGTGTCAGAAAAGATCCTCAAAGGTGGTTTGGCCATACAGAAAAAAAAATGGTAAGGAAGTGGCTTACTTTAATATAGATGAAAGAGACTTGATGAAGGAAGGACAGACTAAAGTGGAATAATGGAATTGAGAAATGTGATGAAACTGAGAAGCAAGATGGAAAGGAGGCTGTGTTGGGAGGGAACAAGGCAGCTGGGAGACAGTTTGTTCATCACCATCCCATCTGGAATTACATTGGCAGGCAATATAATAGCATTGTTTATCTTGTGATATTGTTTACGATATGAATTCTATAATTATGTTGCATCAGGTTATTCATAACATATAATAAATATAAAAAATGTACTCCATGAAATTCTGTTTGCAACTGTACACCTGCTGTTTACAGTACTGTTAGACCAACTGTTTTGCTTTCATTTATCCATGTCTATGATAAAATTCGTATAACAGAATATTACTTATTTTATGGGTGGCCTGGATGCTTAAAAACAAAAACAATTTTAAGATCATACAAATACTGTACGAAAACCTGACACTACAAATAAATATTTGGTAACCCAGTCAGTCCTTGAACCTGGTTCCTTAGAAAAGGATTTTGAATCACTATCCAATGTACTACACACAAACCTTTTACAACCTGAGGAACCAATAGGCATTAACCATAAAGTACATTACTATATTTAATGTGGAATATTTATGCTAAGCCAAGAAGCGGCTCAGGAGCACTACTCAGATTTATTTAACAACCTGACACACCTCGGCCATTCTAAGATACAGAAATAAATTTTTTCACTTGTTAGGTTTCCAGACATTAATTTCTATGACATGTTATAGTGAGTTAGAGTTCCTGGTTGGGATAAAGTGTGGTGCATCCTGTATTGGGTTGAATCCCAGAGGTGGCCAGGAAGTTTTTCACTCATGACATGCTGTAACTGACAATGGGTTGACTGCCCTCTCTTAAAAAGGTAGCCCAGCCTTAGGGGTCCTCAATCCTCAATGGGGTACTATGGGACATGAGAGTTTTCTTACTACAGGTAATACTGTAACACCATGCAATGAGTGACTATGAAAATTCATTGTTAGTTATCTTCAGTATCATATGCAATTACTATGAACAGCTCGTATGACAGTAATCCCACATAAGAGGAAGCTAAGAATCCATGCTTCTATCACAAATTTTACAAAAAAGCAACACCAACTATGATCAACTACAATATCACTATTGTTTAGAAAGACCATCTCTTCAAATGTCATAAGAATGGCCATTAACAGCAACAGCAAATACTATCCATCAACTCAACAATTCACAATTCAGCAATAACTATGGGGAAAGTTAGTAATGATTTACTAATAGTTTTGTTGAGACCATGGATAAATAAACCTGGACACAATCACTTGCCCAAATTAATGGACATACACTAGAATATTATGTACAATATTCCAGACATTGGCAAACAATGCCTAATCTTTGAATTGCTTAGTAATGATTACTGTAGTTTCAGATGCAATGAGCATGTTATAAATGATGTGGAAATTCTCCACTGTACAGCTTTTAATCAAAAGTAGTACCATATAACAGATTCATCCAAGTGCCTGAGTCAGATTATCAAAGCAGCTGAGCACAGAGTAAATATAATATAGAAATGGGTATACATTTTGGCAAGAAAGAACAATGTTTCCCATTCTAAACTACATGCTGCTTGGGTGCATCTAAAAGTGGTACAATTACAATTTACCTCAAGGATAATAAACTATATTATCCAAAATAAGTGGACATATAATTTGTACAGTACTGTATGCTTGCATACAGTAATCACCGATTGCTGTTAATGGTTTTTCCTTGCATTTATTTATGTTTATCACAATAATTCTGAAAGACATGGAAAATAGGTCAACCTGGAAGAGGAAATGAGCCATGAGACTAATCTATGAAATTAAATACTAAACATCAAACAAAAGTGTACTGTACTGAAGTTTGACCATTTTCTTGTCATTGTTATTCAAATGAACCTAATACTGTACTGTACTTGTATTATTACAACCATATACTGTACTATACTTCACTGTGGTCAACAGCTGGATTAAACATCATTTTATTATGGTGCTGTGTATTATTTCCTGAGATCAGGAGGACTATGTATGAATGTACAGTCATGGTAAAAATTATCATCCATATAGTGGTAACTCACATAAGAGTTTGACAGCTTCCCTCTGTTCATTATCTAATAAACTTTCCAATAAAAAGGTTAAGTACCATAATTTAAGATACTACAAGCAGCTTCACACTACTGTACTTAAAACAATAACATCATTTGTGAATGTGAAAACATTAGACAGTAAATTGTTTGAAATCCTCATATGTGGATGATTATTATTGACCACGACTGCATGTTATAGTCTTGTTCACACATACAACTGATGCACTTTGATATTCTATTGTGTGAGGACAAGGACATAAAACCTGATATTAATTTTTTTTATGATCATTTCCTTAAACTTGACTTTCAACATTCCTATAGCATACTTCACTAATTCTTCAGCAATGGTTAGACATCCCTTATATAGAAGTTATGAACAAAATATGACAAAACAATGAAAACTTGCTGCATTACAATGACCTCACACAGTTTTCAAAGTATCCCAGTTTCATGTGTTCAATTGTAAGTCTTAGAAATTGTTATGGTCTGGTTGCTTGTTTCCTCTCTGACTAAGTATGTGTTTGAGCTCAGTTTGTTTATAATATAAATCAGTAGTAACCCAGGTTAAGCATATAAAATAGTCACAAGACTTAAATAAAATACTGTACCTTCAATCATGAAGTCATAGGCCCTACAGTATTGAAAAGTCCTGTTATGCTCTAAGTAATTTTTGTAAATTGGTTTTCAACATCCTAGATCGATATGAATTACTTTTTCTGTAGAAGAAGGGAATGAAATTAGATGAAACCATATTAAGAAATCTCAAACAACTGATCAAATTTCATAAATTATGGTAGCTCTAACAATATTTTTTGTTCTGGATACTTTGAGTAAAGATTTTTATATTCGATACTGTCAGCCTTAAAGGCATTATATATTCAATGTTGTCTGCCTACAAAAGAAAGAATACAAAACATTATGAGACGTGTTCAAACACTGGTTGGACGTAGCTGTGGTTGTCACGTGGGCTGGCCTGGATCAGACCAACGTCGTTTTCTGCCTGGGTCCTTCTCTTCCTTCTGAGCCTCATCGCTGGAATGTTGCCTCTCTGTAGTGCGGGCAGCAGCTGTAGTAGGCTTACTCCACACACTGGATGTCCCTGATCCACCCAGGAATGGTAGTGTTTCCTTCTTACTAGCATCAGGGACAGGTGGAGTGGTTGACTGAGAAGGAACAGAGGTGGAGGTGGAGGTGGAGGTGGAGGTGGAGGTGGAGGTGGAGGTGGAGGTGGAGGAGGAAGAGGTAGAGGCCTTGGCTGGGGTAGCAGAAGTGTCAGATGATGGCATCTGCTGGCTGGTAGAGGTGGTAGGTGGTGGTGGAGGTGGTGGTGGTGGAGGAGGAGGAGGAGGAGGAGGAGGAGGTGGTGGTGGTGGTGGTGGGATGAGACTGGTTGGTTCTGCTCCAGGAATCTTTCTGGTGAGGGAGACACAGACATCTCCAACCTGCAGCTGCCGCACTTTGAGATCATACTTCTGTTGGGTCCGCTCAGGGCTGCATGATGACCATCCCGAGTGGAACACAAAGAATGGATGGTCAAGGGAAGCCTCTACAGACACCTGTAATAGTGGATCATTATTAGATTTTTCTCAATGCTCTAAGCACAATAACTATAATTTCATGGGGCTGCTCAACCAGACAGCTTGATGAACTTCAACAACAACAATAATTTCAGTCAAATCACGACACATCCTTAGAAATCTCAGTACTGTACCTGTAACAAAACTAAATACTATACTGTATTGTACAGTACTCACAAAAAATTCTTGACTAATGATGTTTTGTTCTATCTATCTATCTATAGCTCTGATGCCTCGTTCCCTCCGGGAACTCCCTCCAAGGGGGTGGCCACGGCAGAAGTGTCTCCAGTTTTCCCTGTTCCAACACTCCCTCCTTACTTGTTCAAACCCTCCTCTGACCCTTACGTTTCTCTCCTGTACATACTCTTCCACTCTATTCTGCCATCTAACTGGTGGTCTGCCTCTCACACCACACACCACAACTTCACTTCCATACACCTTCACAAACTCTTCACCTTGCATTCTCTCTACATGTCCAAACCATCTTAATGTTTTGTTTATGATAAAAATTGGTTATCATAATGAACTAGGCCCATCACAGTTCACTGAAATTACTAGTAAGGTAATTACACTCATATAGGCCTAAATGGAAAGAAACTACCGTACATCTAAGTAAACATTATAAAAACAGTAATTATCTAAAAATCTTTCTTTTTCTGAACTTATGATTATGGCGGCTACTATACCATTACATAATTGTAAAATATTGTTGATACTGGATAGATATGGTATAGGTTGTATAGTATATAATGCTAAATGTAATGAGGTAGGCTATGTGAAAAGATATTATTCCACCCCTTCTTTTCTGCCCCCCATTTCCTTCCCCCACTCACTTTTCTACTTCCCTGCGCCCCCCCCCCCCCCCTATCTCTCTTGCCCCCTTCTCCCCCCTTTTCCTTCCCCCTGCCCACCCCCCCATGACTTCTTATGTATTACAAGGAGGATCAGGATCAAAACACGGTCATTCATCTACTATATAAAACATTCCGTCTGTCTGTCCGTCTGTCTGTTTAGCCGCTATGCACGCGCTCATCCTTTCACATAGAGTAATAATTTTTACATTACTTTTATGGCTAAAATCTGGAGAGTGTCTTGGCCCTATATATATTTTTTTTCAATGATTAACCAATTAAAAACTACTTCCCCCCCCCCCCAGCTGACAAATGGTGGTAAATTTTGTCATTTTTCAATTTTCATGTAGGCAAACTTTTTTCTTACAGAATGAAAGAGCTTGAATTTACACACCAGGAACTGAAAACGGGAGCCTTCTAGGTGTACGCAAAAGCATATAACAAGAGCATCAAAGTCTTCAAAAATTAAATATAATAGTATCCGCTGAAACAATCAAAGAAAACCGACAGAAAACCACATGATCTCTCTCTCTCTCCTACGTTGGCATTACATGTGTGTGATTCTGTTCTCTGAGTGTATGTACACGTAATCATGTTCTTAGACAGACAGACAGACAGACAGATATAGATATATATATATATATATATATATATATATATATATATATATATATATATATATATATATATATATATATATATATATATATATATACAGATAGATAGATAGATATAGATAAATAGATATAGATAAATAGATATAGATAGATAAATAGAAATAGATAGATAGATAGAGATAGATAGAGATAGAGATAGATAGAGATAAAGATATATATATATATATATATATATAGATAGATAGATATAGATAGATAAATAGAGCTAGATAGATAGAGCTAGATAGATAGATAGTTAGATATAGATAGATCACCCTCCTAATAAGTTCACATACACATAATTAGAGGAAATTTATTGACAAAACCACATGTAGGATCTTCACCCGGACAACGTCGGGTATCGCTGCTAATATTATTATAATTTTATTATACCCTACACAATACCATTATGAAAGTTTATCATTTTGCTGCCCATTACTTATATCACAGGAGTTTTCACTAATACTCCATGAATATATTATAAATTTGGCTATACAGAACAAAAATAGTTCCGTCTTGTGTCAATTTACATAACCTCTGAGCATTATCACATCCCGTATTCTACCTGTTCATGTTTGAACGTAAATGTGTGCAACAAAATTATGTATAATAACGAGAGTAGGAGTGCAAACGAGGAAAACACAAGTCTTCTACTCTAGCTTTACTTGGCAAGTTTACAGAATGTCAAAACTATTATTATTCTTTGCAGTATTTCCCAAGTCACCCATTATGGAATGATACGACCAGTCTACTGAAGTGAAAGAGACTTGTATTTCCAGTCCCGGAAGATCCTACTTTATTATCCCGCCATTTTTATTATTACCGGTAATGTATATATTTACAATATATTCTTGATGAGTTCGGAGTTTTAGTTCGTAAGAACTCGATGAAGAAAAATAACCTACATTCAATGTATTTCATGAAGCCACAAGGTCGAGGAACACAAGGTAACCTGGTAGTAAGGCCTAGTATAGTATGGCGTAGTAACCCTGTACAGGTGTGATGGGCGTGGTATAGTTACATTCACTGGGCGTCTGACGACTTAATGATGACTGGGTGGTGGTAAAAGTGGCGCCACTCTCATACTGGTTCCCTCTCAAGTCTCAACGCCATACGAAATCCACTAATATTTTGGCGGTACAAGTGGCGCGATTCTCGTACTGGTTCCCTCTTACCAACACTTGAAAACCACTGATATTAAACTTTTCCTCTCTAATACGTTCTCACTGACCCCATCTCGAGATAAAAACTT
>JAWZYT010004506.1:62500-65604 GCA_034508575.1 Petrolisthes manimaculis
GGCAGCCTTAGCAGCCTCAAGGAAATCTCGTGTCTGTAGTTCCTCCACCCGTCTCACCCCTGCCCCGACAGTCACTAGGGCACCGCGCGCAAAGTGGGCGTGGTAGGGCGAGGTGGGGCGTGGTGGGTCCTTAGGTGGGGAGGAGACAGCAGGGGTGGTTGTAGTAGTGGTTGGTGGGACAGAGGTTGTAGTGGTAGTAACGGTAACTGAAGGGGTCAAGGTAGGAGTTGTAGTAATGATAGGTGAGCCAGAACTTGATGGTGGTCGTTTGGCAGGACTACTAGCACCAGGGTCAGAGGCCGTCACAGCCACCACGGGACTCCCACCAGCCTGGGGGGCAGACACAGAGATGGGGGCGGGGGCGGGGGTAGGGACGAGGTTGGTTCTGGGGGCGGCGCGAGGGGACCTGGGGGCGGGCATGGGAAAGGCACCCGCTCCCCCACGTCGCTTTGGGCTGGGCTCTCCGTGGGCCCCCCGGGGTGACAGCTCACCGGGGGGCAAACTGGGACTGGAGGGGAGAGTGAGGTCAGGGGGACGGGGCCGCATCTTGGTAGGGGGACCCTCCCGTAGATCTCGAGGGTCGGTGAGTAGTCCTCGTAGGGGCGGAGGACCCAGGGGCCTCACTAAGGACGCAGCACCAGACACTGGGGTAGGTCGCTCCAGAGGAGGTCTGGGGTCTAGATGGGGGTAGGGACGGTGGGTGTGGCGGGGATAGTCACGAAGGAAGTGGCTAGTGGCACCTGGAGACAGGAAGTGGTGGGGGTAGTAACCAGTGGGACGATGAGGCAGACTTGGATAGTGAGGGTAATAGTCAGGGATGGGATGAGTAGGTGGTTGAGGATAGGACAGATGGTCAGGACGGGCTGGGGTGATGTGAGCCACTTCAGCCAACCAGGGGGCAGTGAATGGCTGTAGGTGATGTGAGAGGGGTAAGGGGCCCAGACCCCCAGAGCCCCCCTCCTTATCACTCACACTGTTCTTGTTGTGGTCAAACCCTGGCAGTCCCCCCGTTTTGTACACTCCTCCTCCAATATCGGTCTTGTATGCCGGGTTGGGGTCAGGCAGCCCCAGGGTAGGCACTCTCGGCCCAGCCCCTGCCCCCACCAGCCGCCCACCCTCACCCATCTCACGGCTGAAGCTGGGCGTCACTATCATGCCTCCTGTAACACAACATATCAGGGTTAGTAATGGGTTCTTTATTTACAACCAGTCTGTCTGTAACACTATAAAAAACAACATGGTTAATGAATGATTTCTTGTTCTATATTCCACCAACAACACAACACAACACAACATATAAGGGTTAGTAATGGGTTCTTTATTTACAACCAGTCTGTCTGTAACACTATAAAAAAAAACACATGGTTAGTGAATGATTTCTTGTTCTATATTCCACCAACAACACAATCAGATCACTTATGCTACACTCAACCAACAGCACAATATCATGGATACTCAGAATCAAATATCGTGAAGCAATCGGCTTAGACAGAAAAAGAAAAGAAAAAGTAAAAACCTGCTTTACTCAACGTTTCTCCATGACGATTTCCTCAGGAATAACAAAAAGTGCATCAAATCAGCTTTTTAAAATTTACAATAAATGAAGCTTCTGACAAAAAACAATAACATCAACAATAACAATATCCTTATATGCTTTTAAATTTTTAAATTGATTTGCCTCTTATTAACAGAAGGTACAGTAGGTGGCTTGAAGAAACTTTATATTATTAACTCATAACATTATATATACCGGTAGTACTGAATAAGAAAGATTAAGGGACCCTGTGAAGTAGTCAGAAAATTAGAGATAAAATATGTCCGTCCAATATGTCCACCAAAACACCACCTATAGTATATGGCAGTAACTTGTTTTGTGGCGGAGTCAGGAGGAATCAAAAGTCTCCAATTATCATACACGAGCACAGGGTTCTTAATAGGATGAAGGCTGTTGATATTTATAGGAGAACGAGTAGAAGAAGGGAAAGACAGATGTGGGAAGCTAGGGTAAGGAAGCAGAGTTGCCAAAATCTAGTACCGGTATAGTGATAATATTCACCTCAATTAAAAGAACTATAATCACCTTTGTAAATTGACGATTGATCAACCTATAGGCCAGGAAGATGAACATACAAGGCTTATAATGGTGAAACATTCCGAGGTGTTGAAGAAGATCAAGTAACATGAATATGATATGGAGCTCTTTCAACTTGAACACGTAATGAATCAGTAAAGCACAGGCTTGACACTGGACATGGAGTTAACTGGAAAGGGGCAAAATTCAACATTACATGAGATTAGGAGGGAAATAAACTTTTGATATAATGGAGACTCACCATTCCTTCAAACTAAACAGAAAAAAACAAATCAAACCAACGAAATTATGGTATTGTAATTTGTGGCTTGGAATTTTTAGAAAGAATCAGTCACTCCAAATCTGCCAACACTATAATTATCCACCTCTTAGTATGATTATTAGCACATGTCACTAATCCACCTATAATAAATATTTAATGTGATGATAACAATAATTTCTAAAAAAATTTTTTTTACCGTATCTCTCCATATTAGCTAACGTTAGAAATTTTATAAACTCGTATGAGACGTCCTTAATATATGTACAGTTGGACACATGAACAGGTGAAAGATACTTGTCCCATTTGAGTAGCCAGTGTCTATTATCAGGTACTTGCTTTTTATTATTACCATCCTCAATACTGACTTCTTCCCCTGATGTCTCCTATTTGGCACTAAGGAACTTGATATTGGAGGAAATTGACCATCTTTCACTTGGGCTGTACCACCCATTCATGTGTCCAATTGTACGTAATATATATGATGTTTTCACCAAGTATCTGTACACGTTAACCCCTGAAAAATAACCAACACTGCAAATCTACTCATCGTGCAATACAAGACAATAATCATCGCTGGTCGTGGTGCAACACAAGTCATGCACTCTGATAGCTGGTGCAACATGAAGCAACAGCTATGAGTGTTGCAGTCAGCAGAGTGGAAATATTTCAGGTGGAGGTGTTGAGGGTGTACTGCAATATAAATACCTTTTCATGCAATGTTGAAATGTTGTTCGTTCATATTTTAACTCT